>JASANB010003780.1:0-128798 GCA_030248155.1 Sabatieria punctata
ATTTTTAGTTTTGGTTTTGGTTTTAGTAACTAAAATTTGAGGATTTTTCAAATTTGAAGCCATATTTCACCACTTTCTTCCACGGGTCAGTCAATGTGGCTTATACCAAACTGTAGGGAATTGATAGCGCTACAATATTCTGAAATAAAAAAAAACGGTGTAGGGGGGGTTCCAGACGAGCTAGGGGGACTCCAAAGAAGGTCGAAAAAAATTTTTTCATTGAAAGTGGAATTCGACCCGTTGATTCTGAAAGTACTCTAAAAGTTACCCTAAACACCCACTTTAAGTCCCAACACTGATTAGTGCGCTAGAAACTCCAGCAGGAAATTTTGGTGCAGTACCAAAACTAAAAATTTGTGGATTTTTCAAATTGAAGGCATATTTCACCACTTTCTTCCACGGGTCAGCCAATGTGGCTTATACCAAACTGTAGGGAATTGATAGCGCCACAATATTCTGAAATAAAAAACGGTGTAGGGGGGTTCCGTTAGGGGGCTCCATTTTCGTGCCCATCCCTATTTATCGGTCGCAAGAGACTGATAAGATTTTACAAGTCAAGTAGATAAATTTGATAGGTGAGAAATTGAACACGACATTTACTTGACATTCACTTGTAAATTGGCCACTTGACATGTAATTGACTTGTACTTGACTTGTACTTGACTTGACAATTTTCAGAGGTGAGAAAACGAAAATTGATAAAATTTATCAAGTTTACTTGTTTTGTCAAGTACAAGTCAGTTACAAGTGAGGTGAGAAATTGGCCCCGGTCAGTAACAAGCATCGTTTCTTCACGGCTTTCTCTCATTGACAAAAGAAACGGCAAATCCCTTAAGGCAGAACAGATGAGGCTCCATTGCAAAACAAGCTGAAAGTCGTAAATTGGTCCCTCTGAGATAACTGAAAGCAGACTGACCTTATGCATGTAGTCCACAGGCACAGAGTGTATGACACAGAGTTCTTTAATATCGCAACTTACACATGCATGCGCTCAGGTATCAAATGCAGGTATGTATACGGGCATACATGTAACAGGTCATCTGCCACAGGGCAGTGTGGTGCATTTTGAAAATTTGAAACTAGGTAAAGTAATACTAGGTAAAGTTGTCACCTAAAAAACTAGGTAAAGTAATACTAGGTAAATTATAGTTTTGATTTGATATGTCAGCATGTAATAGTTACCCTTTCGGGTAGCACATCGTTATTGCAGTGCGCGTTTTGTAAGCGTTATTGTTAAATTGCCTGTTTATGTGCAAAAGTGCTTTTTATCTAGTCTTTCTACTCTGTATTGATTCAGTGAAAAAAGCCTATAGTTTTTAACTGCAAGTTATTGGTATCCCTGTACCTAAAACAGCATCACATAGATCAACCTCTTCAGTCATATCTGGCAGTGTCCCGAATTTATGCGTGGTGTGAACCCCAAACATGTATATATGGATCTGTTCCTCTCATCAACGAGACTACTATACTGTTCTCGAAATTTGCATATTTTACTTTAGTTAGAAGCAAGAGGCCTGACAAAAAAAATCGACTTTTTTGGCAAAGCGCCAATTTTTGTGCCGATACCAGATTCGGATTCCCCAACCTTCAAGCATCTCAAAAATACTACCATATACCGGTGTACGACCAAGTCTACCAAAGTTACACTCGATTTTCTAACGCCGACAAGCGGTCAAAATTTTGCTCTCCCAAGCACAAAAATTCATTCAAGACCGAACACATGGGGTTTTTTTCCTTCAACCATTTTCAGCTTCACGTTTCTATATTATTTCGGACATGCTGAATCCAGCGGTCACATTGGTTTTGCTCTACGACTTTGATGGGGGTACATGTATATTTGGATCTGTTCCTCTCATCAACGAGACTACTATACTGTTCTCGAAATTTGCATATTATACTTTAGTTAGAAGCAAGAGGCCTGACAAAAAATCGACCTTTTTGGCAAAGCGCCAATTTTTGTGCCGATACCAGATTCGGATTTCCCAACCTTCAGGCATCTCGAAAATACTACCATATATGGGTCTACGATCAACCCTACCAAAGTTACAGTTGATTTTCTAATTCCGACAAGACAACAACACTTTCTGGAATTCAGGTGCACACCCTAACTTCGAGGTCAAATTTCTAGCAAAAATCAAAGCCGGAGAGCAAAACCATGTGACCGCTGGATTCAGCATGTCCGAAATATTATAGAACCGTTAAGCTAGAATTGGTTGGAGGAAAAAAACCCCTATGTGTTCGGTCTTGAATGAATTTTTGTGCTTAACTATGGGAGAGCAAAATTTTGACCGCTTGTCGGCGTTAGAAAATCGAGTGTAACTTTGGTAGAGTTGGTCGTAGACCCATATATGGTAGTATTTTTGAGATGCCTGAAGGTTGGGGAATCCGAATCTGGTATCGCCAGAAAAATTGGCGCTTTGCCAAAAAAGTAGATTTTTTTGTCAGGCCCCTTTCTTCTAAGCAAAGTACAATATACAAATTTCGAGAACAGTATAGTAATCTCGTTGACGGGAGGAACATATTCATACATACACATATGGGGTTTTGATAAGGGCCACACAAGAAACGTTGGGCTATGCCTTTCTGAAATTCAGGTATACACCCTAACTTCGAGGTCAAATTTCTAGCAAAAATCAAAGTCGTAGAGCAAAACCAATGTGACCGCTGGATTCAGCATGTCCGAAATAATATAGAAACGTGAAGCTGAAATTGGTTGAAGGAAAAAAACCCCATGTGTTCGGTCTTGAATGAATTTTTGTGCTTAACTATGGGAGAGCAAAATTTTGACTGCTTGTCGGCGTTAGAAAATCGAGTGTAACTTTGGTAGACTTGGTCGTACACCGGTATATGGTAGTATTTTTGAGATGCCTGAAGGTTGGGGAATCCGAATCTGGTATCGGCACAAAAAATTGGCGCTTTGCCAAAAAAGTCGATTTTTTTGTCAGGCCTCTTGCTTCTAACTAAAGTATAATATGCAAATTTCGAGAACAGTATAGTAGTCTCGTTGATGAGAGGAACAGATCCATATATACATGTATGGGGTTCACACCACGCATAAATTCGGGACACTGCTGGATGTACCCAGCGCCAAAGATTTTTGAACAGACTTTAGGTAAACTTGTTCTACCTAGAAGTACCTAGTTATGTGGATTTAAAACTAGGTAAAGTAAAACTAGGTAAAATAGAGTAACCAGCAACTAGGTAAAGTAAATCTAGGTACTTTTCCCGCATATTAAGAGTCAGTCTCTGAACCGATCGAGTCTTGGTCCTTTGCCATATTCAGACCCCAAAAATGAAACTTTGGCGTGGAGGGCTCAAAGTTGGACGACTAATACGTATGGATAGGTTATATAACCACCGCAAAGGATATCCCGATTCGACGCTCCACGCTCGAGATACGGCCTTCTGAAAATCGGTCCGCTTAACTATGGGACCAAAATTTCAAAATCGAATTTCTAGCGCAATAATCAGTGTTGGGACTTAAAAATTGGGGGTTTAGGGTAACTTTTAGAGTACTTTCAGAATCAACGGTCGAATTCCATTTTCAATGAAAACAATTTTTTTCGACCCTCTTTGGAGCCCCCTAGCTCGTCTGGAACCCCCCTACACCGTTTTTTTTATTTCAGAATATTGTGGCGCTATCAATTCCCTACAGTTTGGTATAAGCCACATTGGCTGACCCGTGGAAGAAAGTGGTGAAATATGCCTTCAAATTTGAAAAATCCACAAATTTTTAGTTTTGGTACTGCACCAAAATTTCCTGCTGGAGTTTCTAGCGCACTAATCAGTGTTGGGACTTAAAAATTGGGTGTTTAGGGTAACTTTTAGAGTACTTTCAGAATCAACGGTCGAATTCCACTTTCAATGAAAAAAATTTTTTTCGACCTTCTTTGGAGCCCCCTAGCTCGTCTGGAACCCCCCCTACACCGTTTTTTTTATTTCAGAATATTGTAGCGCTATCAATTCCCTACAGTTTGGTATAAGCCACATTGACTGACCCGTGGAAGAAAGTGGTGAAATATGGCTTCAAATTTGAAAAATCCTCAAATTTTTAGTTACTAAAACCAAAACCAAAACTAAAAATTTGAGGATTTTTTAACTTTGAAGCCATATTTCACCACTTTCTTCCACGGGTCAGAAAATGTGGCTTATACCAAACTGTAGGGAATTGATAGCACTACAATATTCTGAAATAAAAAAAACGGTGTAGGGGGGGGTTCCAGACGAGCTAGGGGGCTCCAAAGGGGGTCGAAAAAAATTTTTTTCATTGAAAATGGAATTCGACCGTTGATTCTAAAAGTACTCTAAAAGTTACCCTAAACCCCCAATTTTTAAGTCCCAATACTGATTAGTGCGCTAGAAATTCGATTTTGAAATTTTGGTCCCATAGTTAAGCGGACCGATTTTCAGAAGGCCGTATCTCGAGCGTGGAGCGTCAAATCGGGATATCCTTTGCGGTGGTTATATAACCTATCCATACGTATTAGTCCTCCAACTTTGAGCCCTCCACGCCAAAGTTTCATTTTTAGGTCTGAATACTGAAACTCGATTGGCCCAGAGACTGACTCTTAACTAGGTAATACTAGGTATACCTAGTTACCTAGTTACCTAGATAAAAAGTGCACCACACTGCCACAGGGGAGAAGTAAGTAAGTAAGTAAGTAAGTAAGTAAGTAAGTAAGTAAGTAAGTAAGTAAGTAAGTAAGTAAGTAAGTAAGTAAGTAAGTAAGTAAGTAAGTAAGTAAGTAAGTAAGTAAGTAAGTAAAGTTTATTCAAGAACGCAATAAAGGTCCAAAGCAACACCAAGCAAAGACCAGGCACAGGCCAGGCCGGGCCGGTTGTCCGGCAACACACCCAGCCTTGCTCATCGTTACCTGACCATACGAAAGGAAACCAATCGTAGGTCGCTATCGAAACCTCTGCAAGCTTCTACTCCAATCTATTTTTGCTAGACTAGCCTTAAATGCTGATAAACTCTGACTGTTAACCACTTCAACTGAGAGTTCATTCCAAAAACGAAAACAACCGGTTACCGAAAAAATGCTTTCGTGTGTCTGTACGAGTATAGTGGCAACATAATTGGTGAAGGGGTTGGTGGGGTCTGAAGCCGGCCGGGGGGGGGGCGTTCCTCAAAGCCGGCGGGCGCGGCCTCTGGGCCAAAGAAGTCAAAGCCAAAGGCCAAAGGCCGGGGTAGTGAGGGTCTGAGCCCAAATTCTAGGGAGGGGTGGGGCACTAAAAAATGCTCAAAAATCGCAAAAAATCGCAATTTTTCGGCTAAAAATCGTCAAAAATCGCTAATCTCGGCTGAAAGCGGCGGCTACAGCTAAAATGCTGTTTTACAGGCGATTTTGGCAATTTTTGAGTATGAAATTGTAAAAAATTGCAAAAATTTGCTAAAAAATTGCATGGCACAAAGTACGTACCTACATATTAGTTGTTCAAAAACCTGCCCAAGTTGCTTTTGAGAATCTGAATTACGAACTGATTCGTGAACGAAAGGTTCTTTTGAGCTGCTGAGCTGATTAGCGACAGTGTGGGCGAAATTATCGCTCATGTTTGGCTTGCCTATTGAAAGTGCCCCGATTGTATTTATCATCTAGAGAAATCTGCTAGTTGGTTCTCAGTTGGATAACTCTCCGACAGAAGAGAAGGTGGCAATGCAAATGTGCTGGGCATGTACTATGACTTGAAGCTTATTGGCAATTGTCAAGTCTTACTGCATGCTCAACATAAACTGTATTGAGTTCGGCAGTGAAACGCAATACGTTGGTAAGTATTGGAGTGGTGTGTGCAGTGAGTACTGAACAAATTGCATGTCTAAATTGCACTTGATTATGTAAAAGGTTTATCCACGTTCACATTATCCATTAAAATCGATTTCCTTGTCTTCAATCCTATTCAAGCAATGGGCGATTGGCGGTCACCGTTTGCAAGCCCAGCAGTTCCCTACAAAAAGTTACTTTATCTACCTTTGTTGATGCTCCAATTATGTACACCTCATTCTCGCTTCAAATACTTTGCAAAATGGTCGAAAGTGCAAACCCTTTGCCCTTTGCATGCAAAGCCATTTGTAAATGACCAACGACATATGACGTAGTTGGCTGGCCTATCGGAAGGCAAAACGTGATGGTAAACATATTTGAAAGCTGTGTCAGACTGATTGGAAAGCTGTTTCAGACATATCGAAATGTGTTTACTGTTTCCCAGTTAATTTATTTTCTAGTTAACTTGCTATTAACTTCCTTGTAACTATCAGCAATTTTGTGTACTATACTAGCTACTTACTTCATAGGCACTGCAATTTCAAATTTATTTTGTTATTAAGAGCTATTTTATATAAGAGCGGTACGATGGGCGGCGGACGGCCAAATCTGACCCCCACTTTTTATTGGCTCATTTGAAAGTCCTATACATGGAATGTTTAAAACCGAAGTATCTCCCGGATTTACCCACTACTGGGCTAGAAAAGTGTGAAAACGCCTGGGGCTTGATTTTCGGGCGTTTACGGAAATGGTCATTTCTCTTGAACCACTAGGCCTAGAGGGTCCAAACTTCAAACATTTGTAGAGGAGGTGTTGTGCTACCATAACTGTTGTTTGTAGCCGCCTAGCCTTCTCCATAATCTAGAATCGACGCTCCAAACTGGAGGTGGTAAAGCCATCGGCCCAGTTCTCGCCGATACCTTTGCCTCTGTTCTGGTCTGCAAAGTATGCACATACTTGTAGAAGCGTCTTCAAAATGAGAGAAAAATGCCAAAGCAACACTCAAGCAAAGTCAGGCACATAGCGCGGCGTGATGCTACCGGCACTTAGGGTAGTTGTACATTCATAATTATCATACCACCACAGTGCCCGACCAAGGGTGCTACAACCACTGGGTAGGCCTAACCCCATTCTACTGAAAAACTGGAACCATACAAACTATTCATACATTGTTCAAACTATTTATCTTTTGCTAAACAAAATAACTGTCTAGCATACCATGCTCGATTGGACAGCTGTCCACTCATTTTTGGGCTGCCGCAGCTAATCATCGCATTCATCGTCCCAGACCTGCAACAAAAACTTGCAGCACAGAGAATGAATTAAGCAAATTCTCACCATTTGACCCATGTATTCTGTGCTCGGCGCTCCGTGTTGGTCTCCTGTATCCACAAGAGCGCGCAGTTTATTATGCTTTTTTAGCACACCGGATTTCCAGTCACCAACTGGTTCGGCATCTGATTTTGCCGCTTCAGCTTCAGCTGGCTTAGCACCGGTGGCAGGCGCGGGAGCGGCTGCGTCGCCGCAAAGTTTGCAGGTCTTTTTGCATTTACTTCTAAAATTGTCGTTCTGCGCCCCCGGAAACTTGGCCGGGTCACAGACGCTGATTTTGGCGAAAGCGTCACAATTTTTTACTTTGTCGAAACAATCTGCAACACGACTGCATAATTGTGTAAGCGCGGCCGCGCGCAACACCCGTTGTCATATGTAAATATTTGTCTCTTATACATTCTTCTCTAGAGGAGCGCGCCGCGCTACATATTGTTGGCTAGGAAAAATGGGCGGGATTACGACGACGCATTATGAAAAACGACTGCGACTGATGAAGAAAATTAAAATTCTGGCTCCGACAAGCGTTACAGCCTGTTTGTGTGTTTATTGTGTTATAAATTGATAACGATCGAGCTTGAAATGAGGTCGGAAATTGTTCCTTAGTTTTGTTGTTAGGCTCCTCCTCTTGTCAGAGCGTGGCTCGGTTGCCGATGATTGGTGGCGAAAGTGGGGGCGGTTGTTCGGTGTCTGGTGATTGGGTTTATTAGATAAGACCACTCCGTTTTGGCACCTCCGCCTATCTGCTCCCCATCGCACAAACCGTCTTTGCAGTCTCCTTTGCACCCTGAACACGGTTGGCCGGCGCTGAAGATAGGATAGCCGATGACATTGCCTCTTAAACGCCCTTCTAACTGAATGTGACTCGGAAACGTTGACTGCTTACGATTTTTTGTAGCGACAGACCAAGATCTCACCGTGGTGACTGCTACCGATCGTACAGTCTTGTTTGTAGCCGCATCCCAGCTACTGTGGGAAACATATATGTTTTATGTATATGTTTTAAAACATAAATATGTTTGTTTTTGGGAAAACATATATGTTTATGTTTCTCAATATGTTTGCATGTCAAATATGTTTGTATTTATATGTTTTGAGGCCAATATGTTTCTGGAAACATATACATATTTTCGCTATAGGAATTCATGATTTCAAGACTTTTGGTTGCTGTTTGACAGTAAACTTTTCCAAAATCTGACTTTCACTTAAACTTATTGAATCTGAGTATGCTATATAAATTGTTGCCAACCGTTTTAAACAGGAAATTCGGAATCTCAAGTTTGAATTATCAAAAATTAAGGCAAAATATAGGTGAATAAGAGACTTTACACAAATATGTTTTATGTTTAAAAATATGTGCATATTCAATTTTCAGAAACATATAACTATATGTGTTATTTATATGTTTGATTGGCCAAAAACATATATGTATAGTTATATTAATATGTTTTAAAAATTTCGATATTTTCCCACTGTAATCCCAGCAACTTTGAGTTGCCCCAAACCAACTAAAGATAGATTGCTTGTTTCTCCAAACCCGTTGATTCACAGAAAACTAGATTCTTGCTCGGTGATCTTATGCAAAAAACGTGTGCTGCAGTTATGTAGTAATTTTGAAGAGAAAGTCTGTCCAAAAAATATGCGACCTGGCGGTTTTCTGCTAATAAATTTTTTATGGAGGCGTCGGAGCGACTTTGGCCACTGTACCAAAGTTGTAGAGGAACTAAAGCTGCAGACTGGGGTAGACTCTAATCTGCGCTACGCTTTCTCTGACACTAATTTACGCTACAGAGAAAAATGCGCTTCCCTAATTGCGATGAAAATTAGATAACTGCAGACTTTGATTCTAGAGTCTTTGACGACTCCAATTATGTTTTTATGACGTTTCTAGACCAAACCGTTCCGTAGATATGGTCGGTCAAAGTTTCCAAAAATTGCGAAAAATGGCGGTTTTTTAAAAATTTCACATAAAAGGGGAACATTCGCAGACTGATGGAAATTTCTTGAAAGGGGTATTCATGACCACTGGAATTGATTCCAACACCTTCCCCCGACCCTGAAAACCTCACCCTGTACCGTAATTCTGCTCGCAAAGTGAAGTGGTCCAGCTCTGTCATACATACAGACATATATACATGTATGCGATTGAGCAGTCCAATACCATTCTAAGCATCCGTGATAAATTTTTTTAGTAAATTTCTAGCAGAACGTCTAAAATTACTACAGCAACTGATACACCTGACATGAAAATTTGGAAAATTGTGTTTTTTAGTACAAACCCGTTTTTCTTGGAGGCATCAAAAAGTGGTCAGCGACAGGACGAAGTAGAATCTGACCGGCCTGCTGCACCTACGCACGTCGTTCCGCAATTGGCGCAAAAAAGCCGCCAAACAAGTTAACGAGGCCGTCTAAGTTTGCTCGGAGCTGACTGATCTTGAGATTGTTCCGTTCCGTGCCTTTTTGGTTTGGTCTTTTTTGAAGTTTAATCTTATCGTGCCAAGCACGCATGTTGATCTCCTCAGTTACAAGACAATTTTTTGCAGCTTAAGCAAGAAATTAGGGGAAGCGCGAACGCAGCCCAAAATAAAAAATTTACGCAGCAGATAATACAAATCGGACCAGCGTTGGCCACAAGGTTTTCATGTCTTGACAGGTAAGTTTATGAGACGCCAAAGCCAAACTAACTACGGTAACGTGCCAGGCTTACTCGATTTTGGTGATGAACCAGTAGAACTTTCTTGTTAAAGTTGTCTACATGTACATGCTAGTATAACAGTTACGTTTTATAGTCTTTTTTCTTGTGCACAATGCCAATAGATCATCCGGTGACCATCTCGATTTCCTACGACCAGTCATCATAATCTTTGACCTCTAATGACTCATCTAGCAGGTCAGAGTTTAGTCTGGCAGTACAGTAGTAGTAGACCCTGTAACGCATGCTAGCCGTATTGTAAGGTCCGGCAGCCTCCTTAACAACAACCCACCCCTTTTGCTGTCGGTGTGTGAAAGACAGCTAAGGTTCGGTCCCCACTTATCTACTTGCCATTGCTGACTTTCGACGGCCTGAGTTGGGCTTTGTGTCGACTACTTCCCATCGCCTCGACAGGTTTCGAACCCACTAACACACCGCTTCCACGGGTGCCGGGGCCGCCGTGACACACGGGATAGCGCAAACTACCCATGGCCAAGACGCGACTTAAAAAAATAAAATTAAATTACCAAAGGCCGTCAATAGTTCGTATCACGATTAGACCTATTTCCTCAGAGAATTTCAATTTGTAGTCTTAGTTTGTAGTTGTCAAATTCAGGTTCAAAAATATGTAGTCTTAGTTTGTAGTCAATTTGTAGTCAGGTTACCAAACGTCAGAAATTCGATTTTACTGCAAATTTGTGCCAGTTGAACAATCAGTCATAGAAATGCTTTTCAAAAATAATAACCGGAAGCTTATTATTGTTTTTCTGTGAAAAAATCGCCTTATCTAATAGATATTACTGAAAACAAACAGACGAAATTCAATGTTTAATATAATTCCAATGCTGGCATTTTTTCAATGAATATGGCATTTTTTATATAATTCCAATCATAGATGTAACAGGACATCAGCCGATGGGGGAGGGGGGTTAGGGGGGTCTGGCGCCGGCTGGGGGGGGGTCTGAGCCAAAATTTTGGGAGGAGGGGTAGGGCACTAAAAAATAGTGTTTCCGAGTAAATTTATTTTGAAATTAAATAACTATTAAATTGCTTGCTCAGCCTTCAGAAGAAAATAACTTGCTATTAATTTGCTTGGTACCCAAATTCTGAAATTTAATTTGATACAAATTTGTTTTTTTATATGAATTAAATATAAATTTGCTAAAATCAGTGCTCAATTCATGAGGAAACAGGTCAAAACCTGGGTCGTGTCAGTCCGAAATGACTTGACCTTTCTTCAGATGGTGACAAATGGTCTACAAATTAGCATTTAATGAGTTGATATCTTTGCTATAGGCATGAACAAGGTCATCTTTGGACTGAACTTGTTGTTTTGTAGCCAGACTTTGGTTAGTGAAGCTTTCAAACCAAGCAAATTTATATTAAATTCATATCAAATTTATATCAAATTTCTGGGCCAATTTTAAGAAATTTAATATAATTTTAATTTGCTTGACAGTGATCGGGAGAAATTTAATTTGTTATTAAATTGCTATTTATTTGGTGATTTTGGCCAAAACAATTTAATTTTGTTATTTAATTTTAATTTGAACGGAAACACTATATTGTACACCTGCTGCACAAATAAATGCGTGTAGAGAATAGGAGCGCTGTACTTTCCTGCAACCTCATAGCCAGTGTTGTGCCGAATGAAAATTTTCCGAATTTAGTTAGTAAAAGTTAGTTACAACTTCTTAAATTTGAATTTAGTAAGTAAAAGTTAGTAACTAAGTTCGCTGTCTGAGTTTAGTAAGTTAGTGAAAAATTATGGAGTTACTTAGTTACTCAGCACTGCGGAACACAATCAGGACCAGCTGACATTTTAGGCGGCAATTTTAACAGGTGATCAAAAATTAGAGTTTGGCTAATTTCAATAATAATTTAGAAATAAAATTAAATTTCTCTCTTGCCAAGCCTTCGAGTTCAGTTCCATCATCATTGATGTAAACAGAGGTGAGAAAATTGTTAAAAGCCACTGCTTTCTCCAAACTAGAGCAAAGCAGACTACCATCCTCATGTACAATAGTTGGAATTTCAGGTCTCGATTTGAGTTTACTGTAAACAAACCTCCAAAAATCCTTCTGAGAGCCCGCGTTCGTGCGTAGCAGAGTTTACAAACTGTACCAATCCAAGCTCTGACTTAAGCAACATAAATTCCCGTTGGATCGTTTTCAAACACTGATCGTTTAACCAGTCTACATACAGTATGTCCGGAAAATTGAAGTCACCCATTAATTGAAGTTTTACAGCAATTATAATGTTCTTTAATATGATCAGCAAGAGAATTAGAAGATTCCTGGATGTTAGCTGAAGGCGTTCTATAACACAATTCCACGCAAAAACGAGCATTGTTTCTTGCCTGCCATGTACTGTACTTTCATTTTGATAGGTTCTGTTTGGGTAGGATGTATAGTCGGACAAATGGCCTATACCACTCGTATCACTTGGATAAACTTATAACTTGCACTTGTCCCGTTACATGCACTACACCTATTACTGCACACAAACATACTGTAGCAATCTGGGTTTCTGTTTCGGCAATTCGAGTATGTAAATAAGAGCGTCAAATTGTCCTAACCCGACACTTTTCCGTTGGTTCCATGGCTTTGGTTAGGCAGAAGAAACGGTGGAAGAGGAAGAAAAGTGATAATTTTGGTGGTAGCGCTGGTTTGTAGCAAAACTGGTACCGATAGTAAAACAATGACCGATAGTAAAACAAACAGGAAACCGAACCACAACGCAGTTAAAATAATGAAGAAAATAGGAAACCGGGGTGACTGTTGGCTGCTGACGACGCTCTTTAACCGACCAATAATCGCGTTATTGGTGAGCCGGATGGAGGAGGAGACGACCCGAGCGCTACCCAAGCCACACTGAGGCAATTGGAGCAGAACGCGGCGAAACCACACTGCAGGCAGTTAGGAAGGCTGAGACGGTTCACTTCAGGAGACGTCGAAGCCTTATCGTCTGTAGGAAGGCAGCTTTTCTATGGTTGACTTTAACATGCAACCAGCCACTAGACACACAAAACAGCCTAAGTCACTCAACCAGACAGACAAAGAGTCTGCCAGACAGACATAGAAAGTTCTAGAAGCTTATCACTCAATAATGTCAGCCAATCACTAGCCTTCGTTCTTCCCGACGCTCCACCTCATCCAATTGGCGCCCGTCGTCTGGTCACGCCACCTTCCTCTGATTGGTGCAAAGAACCGCGGAGAGCTCGCCGATCAGCTGCCAAACCACGCCTGCCACGCGTTTGCTATAGTAGCCGGTTCTTGCAGCGCGCCCTGCATCATCAAGGGGTCAGCGGCAGTTCGAAAAAGGACGGATCTGTACACTGCCCCCTTCTTAGTCAGCGACGTCCTCGGCGCTGTAGCACACTTCTCCAAGTTGTTGGTCTCGAGTTGGCAGGGGAATAGAGGGCCGTCGTGCTGTCAGGTGGTCCTGTGCTCGATCCGCTGACTTCTTTGTACCTCCCACTGACATGTAGGTAGTAGTAGTAGTGTCTCAAGCTGGTTGGTTCATCTTGACCTCTCTCATCAGTGTTCTCACAGATGGTAGTTAGCACCGGGCAGGCGACAGAGACAACTCCACATCCTCACGAGGTCTTCTCCCTTACGTTTCACAGCCACTGCACATCGGCCACTCAAACTTGGTTGTTGATCAGCTGGCGCCAAGTGACCAACACACAGCCAGAATAGCTAGTGCTAGGTCGCAACACCATAGCATGGGTTCTGCGAACAGTGTTCAAGTGATTGCCGGAGGATCATAGTGATCCCTCCGGCCCGATTGGCACTGACACAGGTTTCCAGTCCAGTGACCGTCTTCCTCATCACAGCTAGTGTTGTTGTTGTTGTCCAAGGGTGACGCAGGCCACCCATCGGCTGGTAGGTCGACAGATTGCTGGGACTCTAGCTCATCACATCAGTCGCGGCATTAGTGGTAGAGTCAGGTAGTTGGCAGGCGAACACTGGCAGTCTTTTCGCACATTGATGCCCGCAAGAAAACGAGGTGGTAGACAGTCAACGCTATTGACAGTCGTAGCGTGGAGGAGGTGCAGCCGATAGGTTACCGAGATGGCTCCTATCTTGGTGCTGCTCATCAGTTGACATGTTGACAGGGCACCGGAGTGTTAGCTTGTTATGCCAGCCGTGACGTCTATAGCAGAACTGAGTTCGGCGGCCGATGGGTGAACACCGACAGCTCCTCCTTGTGTTGACTCCTGTCGTCACCGGGATTGTTGGCTAGACACCGGGTCATCCTCCATTCCGTTTCACAGCTTGCATCACCAGGCACTGCATAGGAGAGGTGGTGGTGGAGGGTAGACACCTCCGAGAGCCGATCAGGTGGTTGGGTGACATCATATAGAGAGAAGAGAAAGAAAAAGAACAAATGAATACATACACTATATACAACGCAGGTAGTGACACTTAATGCTGAGCTGCCGCCTCGATACTGTGGTCCAGTGGCCTAGGGTCCCGGTCAGCATCCTCCACAGTAGCCCCAGCTGTTGTTGGGTATTTTCGGTTGTTCCTTCAGGCCGGCAGTGATTTGCTGAATCGTTGCCTCGGCTCTGGCCTTAAGCCATTCCACCATCCCATCGTCTCTCTGAGGATGTTGCACCAACTTCCCGACTTCAGCATCTGCTTCCACTGTGACAATCTGGTCCGTAGGGTTGGCAACCGTGACTAAGATGGAGCGGTTGGTATAGTGCTCCATTCGTCCCTGCACCTTCAGATCGATCTCCGTCTCGTCCGCGGGAATGAAGAAGTAGGTACATTTGTCCAAGTCGGCGGCAGGGGCGTACCCAGTGATGGTTTCCACGCAGTTGGGACGTATCTTCCTTGTTGAGGCTGCCAGAACGGGAATTGTTTCTCCAGGGAGAACACAATTCGTTATAGGCAGCACAGGAGTAGGTTCTGGTCCATCCAAGTCACACAGAGGAAGAATTGGCTCATCCTCCTCCTCAGGTTTTCCTGGTCCATTCTCCTCCTCAGACTTTTCTCCTAAGGTCGGAGTGGTAGCTGGGAGTGGTCCTTCCACCAGTTGCGACAACAGCGCTGTCAGTAGTTGGGGAAACGCCTTGATGCCCGGCAGTCCCACCAGCAGAGGATATGGGCACTTCATATCCACTATGAACCACATCGTTGCCTGATGTCCTTGGTAGTTGAGGGTCACGTCCACCACATGCCTACTCTTTCTGCCGCCTCCAGTGAATCCTTTCAAGATGACATCCTGCGCCCAGTGTAATCTGGTCTTCACTCCTTGGGACTTTCTTTCTGCTAAGATGATTCGCAGTCCTTTGCGGCCACACAGATTGGTAACCGCTCCTGTGTCAATGAGTACCGGCACCTCTGCGGGGCCGATACCAACTGTCAGCAGCTGCAGCGGGCAGGTGTCGGGTCTTTTCAGGCCCGATTCCTCACCTGTTGATTCTGTTCTTTGAGGCGGCATCGTTGGTTCGCTTGCTGCTACTTCCTTCAGGTTTCCCTCTTCGGTGGTCATGTAGTCCTTAGAGAGTCTTGCTGCCTTCTTGTAGGCCAGGTCGTCTACTGCTTTGTTCTTATCGGGTGGGTTTCTTTTCACCCACTCGGTCCAAGCTTCCCGCATCCACATCTGATTTTTCGGCAACGATTTTACTCCTCCTCTGGTGTAGCCTTCTGGTGGCTTCCGGCGGCCACTCACGAGAGATGTAACTGCCAATCTAGAGGTGTTAACCATTTTCGATGGTGAACGCGTTGACCAAGCGACTCGAGGGAGCGATTTCTCTGAGGATCCCATAAAGTGGAAATCCCCTCCTCCTCCGGCAGACTCAAATCGTTGCATGGCTCTTCTGGCATCTGCGAGATTGAAACAACCTTGCTCGATGTCGTGTTCTCGAGCTTTTTGTCGCAGTTTAGGAGTGAGTCCTCAAAAGAATATCAGTAGTTGCCACTCAGTCAGGTTGCCAGCTGGCTCTGCATAGTGTAGCCGCAAAGATTGCCGTTCTATTTCCTTGCAGTAGTCGTCGAGAGACAGGTTCCCTTGGGTAATGCGAAGTAACTCCGTTTTCACCTCCAGGGCCCGTTCTCCAGGGAGGAATCGGTCCAGCAAAAGCTTCTGCACCTGGCGATACTCGGATCGCTCATGTCGGGGCATGGTGTTGATGATGGCTCATGTGGTTTTAGGCAAAGCACTCTTGGCCAATGCCACTTTGGCCTCCTCCTCGACAACCTTGGCGAATACGAAATATTCCTCCAAGTCGTTGAGAAATTGGCGCACATCCTCCACATCTGGGTCGAATCTGGGCAGCTTTATGGATCGCAGGTAGTATGGCTCCCTTTGTTGATCAACTACACGTAGCTCAAGATTGTGTAGAGTGTCCTCCACACAACTGAGCAACTTAGCAGTAGGCTGCTGCTGTTTGGTGTTATTGTCCTGCGCCTCTACATAGTCAGACACTGCCTGTCTCGGTTGTGGTTTCAGAGCGGTCTCTCCTTTCCTCAGAGTCTGTTGGTCGGCTGCCCGTTGCATGTGCTGCAGCCCAGCGGAGGTTAGATCGCGAATCCTCCTTGCATCCTCCAACCAGTCTGACTCCCCCTCCTCACCCACCAAGTGGGCAGTGGAAAAACTAGCTGTTCTGATACGCACTGGTTCAAGTTCAGCTGGCCGTGGCTGTAGAGGCAGCAACGTGGCTCCAGCTGGACATGTACCGCCACTCTCAGCAGAGCTTCTATCTGATGGCCATGGCTCTAGAGGAGGTAGTCGTTGTACTTGCTGCACCATCTGCTCCAGAAACGCATACAATCTTCTGTTGTCTTCCTCGGCCTGTCGGCGCAAATCTTCAGTGCGCTGGTCCACCATTTGGTTGACCAGCTGGTGTACCTCTTTGCAGACTGCCATAGACACCTCATCAGCTAGTGTGGTCACCCTCCTCACTTCAGCTTGGGCTTGGTGCTCCATCATTCCGATTCGCTGGTAGCTGCTGACTGGTGTAGTAGGTTGTTCTCGTTTGAGCCATTCACACTCTGCATAGGAAACGGCAGGTCCAAGTACATGTTGTGTTGACTGGCTACGAATGTGGGCCGTGGACACTCCCGTCTTGACATTCTGTTGTGGTTTCTGCCAGGCAATGTCTCCCTCACGGTTTTCACACACTCTCCACTCACACCGACTGCTGGTCACTGAATGGGAGCGGCTGGCAGTAGAGAAAGACACGTCCTCATCACCCTGCTTAGTAGGTGACTCTCCCCCAGCCACCACTCGAGGCAGAACCATAGCACATTCCTGCGCAGGGCTGGTAAAGACTGGACCAGCATAGCCAGGTCCCAGTGGTCCTCTCCATGCCTCTGTTTGAGATAGCGGGGGTGGCTGCAGAACCAACAGAGTAGGTGGTAGCGGCCCTGTTGCATCGATAACTGTATCTGGCGGCAGCAGTGGTCTCTCCGAGGTCATGCATAGCGCCCCATCCCATCTCTCAGCCATCCTCTGCATGGTCTGTTGTAGAAACTCCTGCAGCTGTTGACGATTTTCCTCCACCTCCCGGCAGAGAACCTGCAGCTGTTGTTCCATCATTGTCGACACTAGTTTGTGTACATCTTGCCGCACAGCAGTCAACACTTCAGCGGCCAGTGAGGCGATGTATTCAGCCCTAGCTCGAGTCTGCTGTTGTTCAAACCATTTGCATTCTGCATCGGAGGCGGCCGGTCCAGGAACACACTGCAGTCGTGGTTGGTGAGTGCAAGGAGACTCCATGTGGGAGAGTCGGTCCATTTCAAGCTGTTGTTTAGGTGTAGATCTTCCAGCCGCTACTTGGGATCGAGCAGCAGCCTCAATCGCGGCAGGTGTAGCTGATCGAGCAGAATCTGGCCATTGCACTGGCACAGGAACGTTGAACGTTGGGTCGACACAGCTGAGACTTATGGGAGTGTGCGGTGGTGGCTGTAGAGAGTGACAGTTGACTGGACCCGGACGCGGTAACCATAGTCCCTCACTCTCCCCTTGCACACGTCCATAGAAAGCAGAGTCTAGTGGTGCCTCCTGTATCTGCTGTTGCCACCACGTGCTGCCTGTCCTCTCTGTTAGCTGACTTTGTTGTTGATAATGGCCAGTTTCTAGCACAATTGTAGCACAAGGTAGCAATCGGTGTGCAGCTGGTCTGCCATGAGAACGCGGGCCATCATAGAGACAGCCACCTCCGATGGGTTGTTGATTGACACTCCCTCCATCTGTAGTAGTTACTAGCAGCGTTGGTCGCCCGTAGGTGGTATCAGCTACTCGGTCACACACGTGGCAGTCAGTAGCTCGGCCGGTAGTGTTGCACAGGTTGTTGCCATAGCGTGAGCAGGAAATAGTGTCTTCACTAGCTCGCTGGTTGCACATACAGCAGCCGGAGGCTCTGCCGTCAGTGTCGTCCATCTTACTCTGACCAATTGCAGTAGAGGCAGCTGGCTGTTCCTCCTCTCCAACAGCAGTAGTGGTAGTTGTTGCAGTGCCGGCAACTTGTTGCTCTCCTACCACTTCAGAAAGAGGTTGGTGGCAGACAACTCCTGGACTAGTTGTCTCTGCTGTAGTTGGCTGTCCGTTGGCCCCAAATGCCACAATAGCATGAGGCATCTTATAGTTGGTGACCCACTTGGTAGTAGGCTGTGTTGACTGCTTGTCCCTTCTACTGAGCACATCATGCCGACCGGATATGTTGACGATTGCTTTTGACCAGCACTTAACCCACCCAGGTGGGCGGGAGCTGCTGGGAGAGTCCATAGTAGTATGTTGTTGTTGCTGGGGGTCGTCATCCAAAGAAGTGGACTCAATGGCATGTAGAGGAGGCTGAGGGGTCGGCACTCTCTCTTCTGTAGGTTGGTGACTGACACATTGTTGTGTAGATGGCTCACTGGCAGTGTCTCTGCACTCTCGTCTGATTAGGGTCCTGCTGGGAGCAATTCCTCTTGGCTCTTCCAAATCTAACAGATGCATCGACTCTGCCTTGGCGTTTGTAAGCTGGTCCAGTCCCTCTATGTTGCCCAATGAAGGAGTGGCAGAGGCGTGAACTGCCAGAGAGTAGACCGATTTCTCACCGCCTTGGGGTGTTGGCGGGAATGTAGGCTCAGCAAGCTGCACATTGCCCGGCCCACTACAGCACACAGGTTCCCAGTCATCTGGTGTGGCCGGTCGTGGTGGCGTCGGTCGGAGTAGTTGTACTGTCTGTTCCAAAAAGGCATGTAGCCGTCGGCTCTTGTCCTCAGTCTGCCAACGCATCTGCTCCTCTATCTCCACTCGCGGTTGTTCAGTGACTGGTGTAGTTCATTCTTCCAGTTCCAACTGCTCACACTCGGCATAGGGTGCGGCCGGGTCAGAGATACATTGACGTTGTTGTTGTTGTTGTTGTTGACAGGTGTGTGGCGATTCCTGGAGCACTCCGGTCTCAGTGTTCTGCTGTAAATTCTGCCACACAACCTCCCTGTCGGCACTACCACCAGTTTGTTGCTCACTCTGACTACTAGTTGCCGAACAGGAGCAAGTGGTGGTGTAAGAGGGTCCATTTTCACACCGTTTGTCAGGTGAATCGCTCCTGGCTGGTTTTCGCAACAGGTGGACACTCCTGGGCTTAGGTGGCAGTCCCTCCTCTCTTTCCGATCTGTGGGGGCTGGTGGAAGTTTCCGACAGGTGTACCACATGGCAACGCTGCTCCTTTACCGACAATGACTCGCCCTCCTCTTGTGGTTGGTCGCGGTTGGAGTCAGACACCTGGTAAACGCCTGACTGCGGTCTGGGTTGAGACTTAGGCACAGTAATAGCCCTATGTCCTTGCTGCATGCTCATCCTCTCCTTCCATTGCTGGCGCGACTGACTGGAAGCTGCACTGGCTGCTACTACACAAGCGGTAGGTAAGCTGGCTTCACTGTGTAGTTGTACTGGCACCGGGAAAACCGAGCTGGTGCAATTGAATCCCACCGATCCTCCCCATGTCTCCAGGTTGGAGAGCGGGGGCTGGTGGAAGACAGTCACGCGCGATGGTAGCGGTGGCGGCGGCCGGGTTATGTCCATGACCAGGGCCGATGGTGGCCACTGTCCGCACGGTGGTAGTGGCAGTGATGCAGTGGCAGATGGCCTGGTTTGTAGCGGCCACTGAGGCGGAACGATTGACGGCCAAACAGGTACCGGATTCCTCAGATCTGTGCCAGCAGTATTGCGTGGGTCCTGCGGCTGAGCGAGTGGCAAGCAGTTTGGCCTCACTAATCGGCGCTCTCCCTCCTCTCTGTCGGCCGGTTGGCGAGAGACGTCCCTCATCTGAGTAGAATGTACATGCCGACTGGAAACGGCCGGCATGGCTCCTCCTCTCTCAGTAATAGAGTGTAGTAGTGTAGTCTGCAGCACGGCGGTGTCGGCTGGTTGGCGAGAGACATCACTCATCTGAATAGGATGTACAGGGTGTGCCAAAAAAAAACAACCCAGCAGAGTTTTTGCTGTAGCAACCGGAAATCTCAACCGATTTGAATGAGTCCTTTTTTAAATGAAAGCTAAATAAATTCTTGAAAGATTGATGTACCGTTTATTAAGATAGCTTTCTTAGTTCCTGAGATATTTGTCCTCAAAGTCAAAACAGAGATTTTGGCAATGAACAAGAGTGATAAAGAACAACCCAGCAGATTTTTTACTTTTGCAACCATGAATCTGAACCGATTTGAATGAACCCTTTTTTGAATGAAAGACTGATAAATTCTTCAAAGATTGGTTCAATTTTTATTGAGATTCACAGTTTAGTTCTTGAGATATTTGCCTTCTAAGTCGAAACAGATTTTGGCAAAGAACAAGAGCGATTCTGTTGCATTTCATAATAAAGCAGATTCCTACTGCTGGGGCTAATGATACTTTAGTGTTGAAGTAAACCGAGTTTCTATGTCACCTGTAAAGCCTCCAAGAGCCCTTAGCAGTAGCAGGAATCCATTTTATTACGAAGTGCCGAATAATAAAAAAATGCCTCTTGTTCACTACCAAAATCACTGTTTTGATTTTGAGAGCCAATATCTCAGGAACTAAGCGGAGTAGATTAATGAAAATTTCAGCAATCTTTTAAGAATTTATTTATCTTTCATTTAAAACAGGATTCATTCAAATCGGTTGAAATTTGCGGTTGCTACAGCGAAAAATCTGCTAGCCGACACTCTCCCTCCTCTCTGCTGGCTGACGGACGCGAAACGTCCCTCATCTGAGTAGAGCTCGCATGTTGGCCCGACGTGACCAACATAGCTCTCCCTCTCGCGGCGGTAGGGCGCAGCGGCGCAGTTTCCAGCGTAGCAGTTGGTCGGGGAACGTCATCCACGCAGGTGGACCCCGACCGTCGGTGTAGCTGAGCGGTAGTAGTTGTAGTAGTGCCGGCACGTCGTTGGGGAACGTCATCCACAACAGTGGACCCCAAACGTCGACCGGGTATGGCTTGAATAGCCAAACCTTCCTCATCGTTGGAATGTAGCAGTGTAGAATCTGACGCGTCGACTCGGCGGGGAATGTAGTCTGCAGCAATGGGCCCCGCACGTTGGTCAGGTATGGCTCGAACGAATAGCCAAACCTTCCTCAGCACTGGAACGTAGCTGCATAGAATCTGACGCGTCGATTTGGCGGGGTACGTAGTCTGCAGCAGTAGGCCCCGCTCGTCGGTTAGGTATGGCTTGAATAGCCAGACCTTCCTCCTCACTGGAACGTAGTGGCGCAGAATCTGACGCATAGGGTCGGCGGGGAGCGTCATCCACAACAGTGGACCCCAGCCGTCGGTGGAGTTGAGCAGTCGAGCGAGCGGTGTCTGTCGTAGTAGTGCCGGTGTGTCGCTGGGGAGCGGTGTTAGTGCGATACGCCGACCGGTGCCTTACGCTGACCAATTAAAAGGGTGCCTTACGCCGACTGGGTGGTGCTTTACGACGACTGGCTTGGTGCGATACGCCCACTTGACCTAGGAGCCTCAACCTGTAGGTGCTTTACGCCAACTGGCCAGGTGCTTTACGCCGACTGTTCTGGTGCGATACGCCGACCTGACTTTTATCAACAGAGGCCAACATTCAGTTAATACGGATGCCAGAGCATACAGTATACTATCAGAGGGTTCTCTCTAGAGAGACCGCACGAACAACAAAAATAGATTTCAGAACAACTTAAGTATACAACAATAGGCTCAACCTGGGATACGTACAATAATAATTACATAGCTTATATAGACAATCAAAGCTGCTGGTATTTGGGGTTGGCTGGGTCCAAAGCCTCAAGAACATGAAACACCCACCAAGTATTTTCAAGAATGTTCTCTTCCTCTTCATGTCCAAAATGACCGTCAACTCATAAACAGAATGCCATGTGGCTTAGGTACCGGCTTATTCTGTTGTTGATTTCGGCAAGTGGTCGCCACTGCTCATTTGCCAAAAAGTGAATGAACCTACATGTAAACTAGTATCTCATATTGTTTGTTTCAGCTATAAATAAGTTACCGGTCCTTTCTCGCTTAGGCTTAGGCTTAGGCATAGACTTAGGCTTAAGGCTTAGGCTTAGGAGTCAACTGAATACGGTAGATATGGGGGACGATGGCAGTAAGCCTATACAATTTGAAATTCTTTTAGTACTGTACGTTCGGTATCGAACCTGCCCAAAAAATCTTTCCCCAATTGCTTACTCACAATCAAACTTTGTCTGCTACCTGGCCTGTTTAAAGTTAGGTTCCAGTTGCTCTGTCACAAGATATGCAAATATTTTTGGCCGGCATTTGCGTTTGCAGCAGCATATTGCATATATGAATACTAGATACGTACTGTACTATAAGCACAAACACATTGGCAGCCAGCTATTAGGTTATAAGAGTTAGTTAGGAGTCCAGTCGGCGTATCGCAACTGTTCAGTCGGCGTAAGGCACCTGGTCAGTCGGCGTAAGGCACCTTAGGTGTAGTCGGCGTTTCGCACCAAGCCAGTCGTCGTAAAGCACCACCCCAGTCGGCGTTTAGCACCTAGTCGGCGTATGGCACCTCTCCGCAGCAATAAAGTCGGCGTAAGGCACCTGAATCCTGGGGAGCGTCATCACACGGTTGTGGACCCCAGGCGCCAACCGGGCATGGCTCGACTAGCCAACCCTCCATCGGTACTGGAGTAGAGCAGAGTAGGTTGTTGCTCACCGGTTGGCTGGCAAAGTAGCAGTCGAGACGTCGTCTCCCCCGGCGCATTACGAGAAACGCTTCGTCCGGGTCTGGTTGTAGTAGTTGCCGGCAGCGGCATCAGTCCTCGCCCCGGTCCTGGAGATGGCAGCATCGTAGCAGTAGCAGGCGGTGGCGTTCCTGCTCCTCTTCCCACCGAAGATTGTTGACCCACCTCTCTCGTCCTTGGCGGCGATGAGTCCTTTTTGCACTCCATGCTTTGAACAAAGAACAGCGATTTAAAACCAATCTCAGGGGCACACCTCCAATTCTGTCCTAACCCGACACTTTTCCGTTGGTTCCATGGCTTTGGTTAGGCAGAAGAAACGGTGGAAGAGGAAGAAAAGTGATAATTTTGGTGGTAGCGCTGGTTTGTAGCAAAACTGGTACCGATAGTAAAACAATGACCGATAGTAAAACAAACAGGAAACCGAACCACAACGCAGTTAAAATAATGAAGAAAATAGGAAACCGGGGTGACTGTTGGCTGCTGACGACGCTCTTTAACGGACCAATAATCGCGTTATTGGTGAGCCGGATGGAGGAGGAGACGACCCGAGCGCTACCCAAGCCACACTGAGGCAATTGGAGCAGAACGCGGCGAAACCACACTGCAGGCAGTTAGGAAGGCTGAGACGGTTCACTTCAGGAGACGTCGAAGCCTTATCGTCTGTAGGAAGGCAGCTTTTCTATGGTTGACTTTAACATGCAACCAGCCACTAGACACACAAAACAGCCTAAGTCACTCAACCAGACAGACAAAGAGTCTGCCAGACAGACATAGAAAGTTCTAGAAGCTTATCACTCAATAATGTCAGCCAATCACTAGCCTTCGTTCTTCCCGACGCTCCACCTCATCCAATTGGCGCCCGTCGTCTGGTCACGCCACCTTCCTCTGATTGGTGCAAAGAACCGCGGAGAGCTCGCCGATCAGCTGCCAAACCACGGCCTGCCACGCGTTTGCTATAGTAGCCGGTTCTTGCAGCGCGCCCTGCATCATCAAGGGGTCAGCGGCAGTTCGAAAAAGGACGGATCTGTACACTATCTACATATTTATTAACCACCTTCCCTAAGTTGACTTTCTCGAAAAATGCATGTTATGCGCATGCGCACCTGCTTTTCTTGCTGTTGACTGACACGTGCGAATTACACACTGTCATACACAATAAACTGAACTCAACTTGAGTTTTCCGAAACGAACACACCATCAGTCGACCTTGTACCAAGTGCCGTATAACACAAGTTCGGCATAAAAATATGCAAAAACTAAATAAACAACACAAACTGGTCAACAAGGTGAGCAGAACGAAAGGTTGAAGAGAGGCGAACACAATTTTTCCTGCTCAAATCTAGCCAGAAACGTTGGAATTGAATGATGCAGCGATTCGGAAAGAAAGAACATAGTAAAGTATACCTATAGCTAGTCTGTTGCTGAGAACAAGAAAGCTAATTTTGACCACCATCGAAAGTGCTAGCTTTGTGTCTGTTTCTTGTAGTGGTTTCAGACTCGATTCCCCCTTTGTAGAAACATCTGCCCACGAAAGTTCTGGCAAAGGCTTTTTTGTAGGAGGGCACCAGACCAATGTGGATGAGAAATGATCCACTGCCATTGACGAAACTCAACATCGGATCAGACATGAACATAACCGCTGATTGCCATCCGTTTGTTACTTCATAACCGATCAGTTTCTGAAAACTTGTATTTGTCGGTCGGTCGGTCGGTCGGTCGGTCGGTCGGTCGGTCGGTCGGTCGGTCGGTCGGTCGGTCGGTCGGTCGGTCGGTCGGTCGGTCGGTCGGTCGGTCGGTCTGATTTCATGTCTACCTGAAGCCACTTATTGTGAACTAACGTTATACTACTGTTGGCCACTGTGGTGACAATATTGAGTCCAATCGTTCCACACAACAGCAATCCTTTATCTTTTTCTCTCCTCTTATCCGAACGTTGAATGGTTTCCTGTCTGCTGTCCATAAACTTGCGATAGAGTCTATGCACAACCACGCCACAGACGATTTGAGTCAGCAGTGCAGCAATGTTTGCGCTCAACATCAAACTGGACAAGATACTGTCAACACGAACAAAATAGAGCTGCCAGAACGTGGACAGCTTATTGTCGCGCCAGTACAGAAACAGCGGTGAGAACAAATAGAAAAGAATGTAGGGCAAATAGAAAAGGAAGGAACATATAACTAAGAGAGAAATTCTAATTCTGCCCCTTCGGCTGTGGTCCAAGCGACTGTATTGTAAAGGAAAGCGCAGACAGTACATTCTGTCAGTTACTAGCGAGGTTAGGAAAGTTTGGTTCAAAAATCTGAGGTACTGTTGAAATGCGTATCCAACCTGATAGGTAGAAAGCACTCGTTCGGCGTGGCCACAAGTCCTTTGCCATTCCTCCCAAGTGTAAAAAAAGCGGATACAATCGTTCGTTACCAAGAACCAATTAAAAATCCAACTGCTTACTACTTCTGACAGATGCAGCTGCAGTGCACAGCTTGCTTCTTGTCTTATCATCCTTCGCAGCGTGCAGACGTTGAGAAGAGTGAAAAAGAAAGTGAAAATCAGCGAAAAGCCAGCGAAGAACAGACGAAACAAAGTGACGACTGACTCCCAGAAACAGAATTGTAAACCTATTTGAGTTGGACAGTCGCCTCCTTTGAGACGCGTGGCAGCTTTGTGGATTTTAAACACAAAGGCGTGCTTGTAAAAACTGAACAATCCCAAAAAAGTGCAGTCTTCGAAGCAGAAGAGTGCATGGATGTAGGAAAACAAACTCTCCAGAAACCAAGCATCAATCATCGATCGATCGAATTGATCTATCAGCGATCTAGTATGAGTTGCGTTCCAATTGTAACTGAAAGACAAAACCGATAGTCCAGTAGACTTCAAGCTTTCCTTCCTCCTCACCCAAGACACGATTTTCGCAGATTTGCCGAAGAGACAGAAGTTGTCTGATGGCCAAAATAATCCCAACCGCACTTGTATTTTCCACACACATTAGCAAATCTAAAAAAAATTCTTACGTTAAATTGGTTTTTCCTAGGAACCTGCATATACGTATGTATGAAAAAAACTAGTAGAGGTGTCAGCCTGGGCGCCGTATAGGATGGGTAGGCCCTCTATGGTGGAGGTAAGAGAAACAAGACGGTTCTTCAAAATGAGTGTATAAAACTTTAGATAGTTTGTACATCAGTGCATAAAACTCTAAGTTTTAGAGGCAGGGACAGATTTTTTTGGAATTTTTTTACAAAATTAGACCGGCAGCAAAGGAAAACGTCAGTAAACTTTTATTTGAAGAAAGTGGTTGTGGAATTCTTTCAGATGCAGTTTTCTCTTTCAAACAAGTCTTGCTGATAGCAAGCTCTTCAGATAATTCTTTCAGAGGACTCTCTTGCTTCTGTGTACTGTGCGTTGCATGGTGTAGGCTTTTCAGTAGAGTAAATTGCATTGTACTGTACAAATTCGTTGTGACAGAAAACGCTTTGTGTACCTTGTTTAAAGCAGTTCTCTCTATCAAGCAATTATGGTACTCTAACGCAAATCTGTCAAAAAAGCAGTTTTACTTTTAAGAAATTCTCCCGACACTCTTACGCAAATCATTCAAATAACAAGCAGTTTTCTTTTTCAAGAAATCCTGACACTCTTTAGCAAAATCTTTTAAGAGCCAGTTTAAGTTACTGACGACCCTGGGAGGACAACTTTGAGGCGAGGTTCTCCGATTTGGCTCAAATTTTGCATGCAGACATATATTGATGTAAGAAACATTACCTGCAATTTTCAGCTTCCGGGAGGCCCCGGTGCCGGAATTAGAAAAATCAGAAAATTTCGGTTTTTCGTCAATAACTCACTTACTTTTCGTTGTAGCGAGTTGGGAATGGCATTTTTGAAATTCTCGCGTCACGCCCGATCAGGCTAAGTGATTCAAAATTATTTTTTCGAAAAAAAAATTTTTTCTGCTCCACTGGAGGGCTGATTCCAGGAAACCTAGAGTCCGGACAGGTCTAGAGATGTCCTAAAAATGTAGCGCTATCTTTTCCCTACAACATATAAAAAATGAGCAAAATCGCTTTGTACCGCAAGTTGAGAAAATTGAGCTTGAAAGTTGAAAATCAAGGTCCCGGAACGAAAAATACCATATGCGCTGCATAGTTTGGGCAGCTGTATCTCGGGCACCATTAGACCGATTGAAACCAGGTTACCGGCAATAGAGCCGCCTTTTTGTGCTCTTTTCAACGGTTTTTATTTATGCTTAATACATAACGTTTTGGCGGGAAATTCAAATTTTACTATTTTTCTTGCTGACAACATTGATTGTGTGTGGTCTCTGAAATTGTCTGTGAATGTTTATATTTCTTAAAGACTGCATCTTTGATTGTGTCTACATATAAAGTATTTCACTGATACTCATTTTGACATAAAAACTTATTGGACAATATACCAACCAGGTAGGTTACATTTGTATCATCATTACTGAAAACGCCATGTGCGGAAGAAATGACTTTGATTCAGACTTTGCTGCTGTGTTGGTATGTTGAGTGTATAAAATCTGCGCACAGGCAGTACACCAACAGAAACGTGTGAAACAACCCTAAATAAGAAATTTGTGCTTTAGGCTTCAAGCAGACATGGGCTAGCATTTCGGCTGATGGGGGGGAGGTGGAATTTTCAATTCCTGACGGGGGTAGGAGCGCCTGAGGGGACGGTAAGCCAAAAAGTCCGATTTTTGCATAAAATAAAATCAAGGTTCTTGGCCTGTTTTTCGTTAAAATAGGTTAAAATAAGCTGTTCTGAGCTCATTTACACCTAATCTAGGCATATTTTTATTAGTGATGTAAAATTATGGAATTTGAATTTCAATTCAATTACAATTAAATTATGAGCTCAGTTTATAATTTCAATTAAATTAAATTAAATTAATTGAAATAGTTTGCCATTATTTTCAATTACAATTATATTTTCAATTAAATTATGGAACCTCGGAAAATTTCAATTATGCAATTTTTTCAATTATTTTTTCAATTTTTTGAAAATTGTTGTATTTTTGCTGTTAAAAGACAGTGACAGTGACCCAGGACCAAAAATTTCCATGTAAAAGCTTAGAGACACCTGGTTGCCCTGCTGCCCAACCAGGCGAGAAAATTTCAAAAAGTTGTCTTTTGAAAACGCATAAAATGGCATTCTGCGGGAAATTTACAACAGTTAGTTCATTATTATATATCAGTACATAATCTAAAGGTTCTCAGCAATTTTGAGCAACATCACTTCCTTCCTATGTACCTTTGCAGGGATGTCAACCCATCATACATCCAAAAATCACTGTTTTGACTTTTACGAACTACGAAATATAAATCAGAGCATAAAATATTACAGAACATAGTGAGATCAGTATAAAGAGGTGGCAAACACTAAATAGCATTTTATTTGAAGTCGTTAGCGCCTCTAATACTTACGCAATTCCTTACATTCACCACAGGAAATAATTGAAAATATAATTGAAATTCCAGGCGAATTTCAATTAAATTACAATTAAATTATGGCCCAAATTCTGAATTTCAATTAAATTAAATTAATTGAATTGAAATTAAAAACGGGCCAATTATGCGAATTTCAATTACAATTAAATTAATTTTTTACATCACTAATTTTTATCATAACTTTCCACACAAAATTCTTGCAAAAAATTCCTGATGGGGGTCAACCCGCATCAGCCGCTCTTTGCCCATGTCTGGCTTCAAGTTGGGCTGATTGTGTTTTAGTTATGATCAAAACGACTTACCAGGTGTCGTACACTCTGTGTGGATAACGAACATTCTGACTGTCAACAAAGCCTTGAACTGAAGTAATTTCACCAACATCTTTTGCCCAAAGTGCATAAGTGATGTTTGTGCCTGTGCGGATGGGATTGCTGGGCAGCTGCACAGCGTTTGTTCTGCCTGCCGCACCTCGTAAACTGATGTACAGTTTCTGCCCCACTATATTAGTTCCACTTTGTGCAATAGCACTTGTCAGAAAACTGATCAAAAACAGATTTTCTGAAGATTTTGGAAAAGAGTTGAGCTACTTCCTTACCCACATTGTACTGTAGATACCTTGCTTCTCAGGTCCTATGCCATGCCATTCATGTATGCAGATTTCTGGGTTTGTGCTCCAAATTCCAAATCATTCATGAATGCGAACTGTGATTGTATTATTATTTCCATTTGTTGGTGGAAGTTCGATTTCCTCTATATAAACAGCATCTGTTCTTTTACCTGCTATAGGGAAAATTCGGAGTCCATGTACCTGAAATTCGTGCTTACAGTGTTTTGTGCTTTTTTGAAAAAGTCGAGTATGTACCTCTTTGAACACAGGCAGCATCTGTGCAAAGACCGATACACGATTTCTTGGCATCGGTGCTGTCAAGCCGATGTGGTATACTGTGACTTGGTCGGGCGCATTTAATGGATTGAACAACAGTCCGATCGTGAATGCTGGGAAATTTCCGTCAGCATGGAGAAAGTCCCCAATTCTTACTTGTAGTTGTGCAGCCTCCCTGTGGTGTGCACTCAATACTGGTAGCGTAGATGTGTCTCTGAAAATCCCCAGGTTTCAGGTTTTTATTCGTTAAATGATACTGTACTGTATGTTTTTCACTTGTACTTTTTCTGATCCCATTGTAAATATGCCTCCATTGGGCAACTGGTTATGCTTTTTATTGATTTCTCTTGAACAGCTTCAGTGACAGCTTCTAGCGAATGACACTCGTGGTTCTTAATGATCCAGATGCAGTTCCTTGTGCCACACAAAGACCCATAAAACAGTTGACAACTTGTGTTTGCCGTAAAATTGTTTCTTATCTTTCTCCAGCAAAAATCTGGCACATTTCGGCCAAAATAATATTGATGGTCTGCTGAAACTTACATTTCCATTTTCACTAACGCTTCTTACACAATGATCACCATTAGCACTGGAAATGGGTTAGGGGTAAAGCTCAGTTACCAACTTTATGGAATGTTGATAGTTCTAGTTTGAATTGTTTAGCAGCGATCCATTCTCATATGTAGAACATATGCATGGTAACAGCCGTTCAAGGAGGAGGCACATTCATTTAGCTGGACTGAAAGAAAAAAATTTGCAGTGCAATCCCGTTTTATTTGTTTCGCAATGCTCTTACATCCGCTACACTGAGGCGTTTGGACGATCTCATCCCCACGATGTACCACGCGCCACACACGGAGAAATAGATTTTGAGCAAATTTGAAATTTCCAAGCCTCAGCTGACCATAGGTGTACAGTTCATTTTTTCCTTCAGTGTTGGTATGGAATGCGCTAAGTCAACACTAGAAAGCATAGCCAGTGCGCCACCCCATGAATGCCCAGTGAATATAATGCTATGCAGCGGAAACTGAATGGAAATTTCATAAACAATCTGCTTCAGTGGTTGCCAGATCGGATGCAGTGCATCCCACACTACTTTATTGACTTTTCCACCAATGAGTGTTGGTGTAGTTGGAAAACGGCTTCTTTTGGTTAGTGTACCACCTCAGAATGCAATTATGACAGCATTCTGTCTGCTATCTAGGGCCAACAATCCCTGACAATCATTTGCCAACAGGTCACAGGAGTGGGAAATGACTTGAGTGTGTTTTTATGGCAAATGGAGTACCAGTTAATACCATATAGCTAGATACAATCAAAGATCAAAGAATTTAAGAAACATAAACATTCACATACAATTTCAGAGACCACAAACAATCAATGTTGTCAGAAAGAAAAATAGTAAAATTTGAATTTCCCGCCAAAAACGTTATGTATTAAGCATAAATAAAAACCATTGAAAAGAGCACAAAAAGGCGGCTCTATTGCCGGTAACCTGGTTTCAATCGGTCTAATGGTGCCCGAGATACAGCTGCCCAAAACTATGCAGCGCATATGGTATTTTTCGTTCCGGGACCTTGATTTTCAACTTTCAAGCTCAATTTTCTCAATTTGCGGTACAAAGCGATTTTGCTCATTTTTTTATATGTTGTAGAGAAAAGATAGCGCTACATTTTTAGGACATCTCTAGACCTGTCCGGACTCTAGGTTTCCTGGAATCAGCCCTCCAGTGGAGCAGAAAAAAATTTTTTTTCGAAAAAATAATTTTGAATCACTTAGCCTGATCGGGCGTGACGCGAGAATTTCAAAAATGCCATTCCCAACTCGCTACAACGAAAAGTAAGCGAGTTATTGTCGAAAAACCGAAATTTTCTGATTTTTCTAATTCCGGAACCGGGGCCTCCCGGAAGCTGAAAATTGCAGGTAATGTTTCTTACATCAATATATGTGTGCATGCAAAATTTGAGCCAAATCGGAGAACCTCGCCTCAAAGTTGTCCATTTTACTTCAGGCATGGGTCGCGAGTAACTTAAACTGGCTCTTAAAAACAGTGATTTTCCCTTCTGACACTGTAGGCAAATCCTTCAAAAAAGCAGTTTTCTTGAATTTCTGATACTCTTTAGGCAAACTTTCAAAAACAGCAAATTTGCCTTCCATTTCAAAGAATTCTGGCACTCTAGGCAAATCTGTGAAAAATCAGCCTTCCTTTAGAAAGAATTTTCACACTCTTTAGGCAATTCTTTCAAAAACAGCAATTTCCCCTTCCATTCCAAAGAATTCTGACTAGACCTATTTCCTCAGAGAATTTCAATTTGTAGTCTTAGTTTGTAGTCTAAAATTTTCGAGAAAATAATTTGTAGTCTTAGTTTGTAGTAGTCAAATTCCGTTTCAAAAAATATGTAGTTTTAGTTTGTAGTCAATTTGTAGTCAGTTTGCCAAATGCCAGAAATTTGATATTACTGCGAATTTTTGCCAATTGAACATTCAGTCATACGTAGTATAGTAATGCTTTTCAAAACTCAAAGCTCCGTACACAGAGTTTGAAAACTACTGTCTGAAAATAAAATGGATTCACCTTTTCTACAAAAACCCTGGAGCAAAATGGGCCAAGCTCTTTGATAGCTACGCAAAGCCATATGGTGGCTTAGAATACTTGTTACAATGTGAATATGAAATGGACTGCCTGTCTACTTTTCCAGAATTCTATAAAGAGATCTTGGACGCCTGGTTAGTTGCACGTACAGTAATCGCTGGTTTTCAAGGACGAAGCGTACTAGCCAGAAAAGTCAATAATAACGGTAACTTACGCGTGGGAGATAAAACTTTCTACTTTAAAGAGCTTCATATACGTCAATCAGATGAAATTGGAGATTTCATGGACCAACAAGGGCAATTTCTGCCTTATGACCTTTTCGTTAGGCGGAATAACATAGATAGAAGACGTTTTACCTGGCTGCATTACTTGCAAGTAAGGACTGCGATAAAAGAATCATGGCAATTCCATACAGCAGTTGGTGAAAAATCTGGCAGTATAGAAAGGCAAAGGTATGCATTACTTAATATGCTTGGCGAAACTCGAATCGGACGGAGATTTAAAGCTGTGCTCGTAAGCCCACCACACAATATCACTCCTACAGGTCAAAATAAATGGAGCCTAAAATTTCCTGAATTGACAGATCAGGATTGGCTTCAAATTTGGTCTGCGGTTAGGAGTAATACAGCAGAAGTAAAACTACAGGACTTCCAATTCAAACTTCTACATCACATACTGGTTACTGGACAGCTATTACACAGGTATAAAATAGTGCAGACGCCAGAATGTCGTTATTGTCAAGCAAATATCGATGATATCTGTCATGCACTTTTTGAATGCCCAGTGGTGTCACGTATTTGGGAAGAAATATCACAGCTTTTTTCGCTGAGAGAAGAGCTCAACACTGATATTAATTGTCGTTGTCTGCAGAAGCGTTACAACCTTGGACAGATGAAATTTTGAATTTGATTAAAGCCACTTTTTCTAATGTAAAATTTTGTATCGAATTGAATGGTGGCACTCCCAGGTCGCTCCGACCACTGGGAAGGGTGCAATTCGCGATTTCCTGAACCCTACTTTTTTCAAAAAACCGAATTTCAAAAATGACAAAAACAGGATTTGATCATAGTTCTCCACCATATCAAGAGACAGAAACCTCGGTCATACTTCATCAGAGAGCCCCGAAAATATCCTTTCTTTACAAGTCGTCAGATTTAAATCGGCCGAAAATTAACATAAAGCGATGCATTTAAAAATTTGAAACAGAGCACGATTTTCAAACGGACGCATACAGCGGGCTGCATTTTGAAATTTAACGTTTTATACATCATTCGATTCGCCTCATCGAGAGCTTTCGTTTAAAATTATTTCCAGCATGGGACAGACACTGTAAAGGGTAGAAAAGTCGCGAAAACCGAAAAATACTCAAGTTTTTCCAGCTTTTTTGCATGAATTGGCTGTGTAACTTTTGACTAGGAGAAAAGGTTTTATATTTTGGTTATAAATTTTGAAACAGACCACCGTGCCCGTCTATAGGCGGAATTTCAGCTCGCTAACTAAACCCGCTTAAGAATTACAAATACTTTTATAACTGTAAGTAGGGACGATTTTGGTTTTCAAATGAAACAGGTGCTGATCGATGTTTTTGATTTAGCTTGTAGTGGCGGGCAGTGCATAACGTAGCAATTACGTTTGTGAAAACTGTGGGAGACACAAGCAGCTACGATTACTACTTGATCCTTAAGTTCACTGGTTTGAACTGCGCGCTTGGTCCGTAGGCAGGCCGCCAACCCATATCATGATTATTGATTACTTTAGCCGCGCGAGGTGCGTCTGTGGGCTTGTGTTGGTGGATGCCCTCACTCACGTGCCTCACAACATAAACTCTGTGTTTCGTGTTGTGTGCATGCTGACGCTGAGTGTGGCTGGGTGGAGACACATTGTGAAGTGAACAAGCTAAATCATTAAACGGTTACAACAAATCCGAACCCTTGATCTCTCTTTCAAGCTCGTTATTCTTGGCCGAATGGTAGATGTCTTTGCGTGAGGCTTCAACTGGATGGGGGAGAACCAGAACTTGTTTAGCCATTTCTTCGAGGTCAGCTGCAATTGCTTCACGCTCATCAGCATCTTCTACTGCAGCAGCATAATACAACTCTTCTTCAATTGCACTGAGCTTTTCCTTCCTCAACTGCTTGCTCTTTATTGCTCCCAGCCGGGCCTTTATCTTTCTTTCAGTGAGCCATTCAGACCTTTCAAACTGACCACAAGCACACATTTTTTGGGCAAGCTCAGGGATATTGATTCGGCGTGTGTCAGCACCCTGAACGTGCTTATTGAGAAACTCTATCACATTCGCTGACTTCACAATGTGTCTCCACCAGGGATGTGAGGTGGGAAAAAAACACCGGAAAAAAACTGTTTTTTTCCGGAAAAAAACCGGTTTTTTTCCTAAGGGTCGGAAAAAAACATAAATCGCGGAAAAAAACTCAAGCTAAAAATAGCTAATTTACCTCATTTTTCGTTTAAAAAATGGACTTTTGCTATGTATAATAGGCCATACTGACTCAAAACTGTTAGAAAAACAACAAAAAAGACCAAATTTGGCATGAAAAAACAAAAATGCAAACTGCTGTAAGAAAATTTGCATATAGCGTTATTTATGGAACCTGTCAGGCACTGTTTCATGCCTGTTTCGTGATTTATATCAATGTAACACGTGTATTTCTGCTCTAACAAGACTGAGGAAGGCGCTAGAAAGCGTTAGGAATCATAAAACCAGCCTAGGATACTCAGAACTTGGGCTGGAGTTTTTTTCCGCGATTTAGGAAAAAAACCGGAAAAAAACCGGAAAAAAACTGGAAAAAAACAGGCCGAGGTTTTTTTCGGAAAAATATACAACCCTGGTCTCCACCCAGCCACACTCAGCGTCAGCATGCACACAACACAAAACACAGAGTTTATGTTGTGAAGCACGTGAGTGAGGGCATCCACCAACACAAGCTCACAGACGCACCTCGCGTGGCTAAAGTAATCAATAATTATGATATGGGTTGGCGGCCTGCATATGGACCAAGCGCGCAGTTCAAACCAGTGAACTTAATTGTCAAGTAGTAATCGTAGCTGCTTGTGTCTCCCACAGTTTTCACAAACGTAATTGCTACGTTATGCACCGCCACTACAAACTAAATCAAAAACATCGATCAGCACGTGTTTCATTTGAAAACCAAAATCGTCCCTACTTACAGTTATAAAAGTATTTGTAATTCTTAAGCGGGTTTAGTTAGTGAGCTGAAATTCCACCTATAGACGGGCACGGTGGTCTGTTTCAAAATTTATAACCAAAATATAAAACCTTTTCTCCTAGTCAAAAGTTACACAGCCAATTCATGCAAAAAAGCTGGAAAAACTTGAGTATTTTTCGGTTTTCGCGACTTTTCTACCCTTCATAGTGTCTGTCCCAAGCTGGAAATAATTTTAAACGAAAGCTCTCGATGAGGCGAATCGAATTATGTATAAAACATTAAATTTCAAAATGCAGCCCGCTGTATGCCTCCGTTTGAAAATCGTGCTCTGTTTCAAATTTTCAAATGCACCGCTTTATGCTAATTTTCGGCCGATTTAAAATCTGACGACTTGTAAAAAAAGGATATTTTCGGGGCTCTCTGATGAAGTATGACCGAGGTTTCTGTCTCTTGACATGGTGGAGAACTATGATCAAATCCTGTTTTTGTCATTTTTGAAATTCCGTTTTTTGAAAAAAGTAGGGTTCAGGAAATCGCGAAATGCACCCTTCTCAGTGGTCGGAGCGACCTGGGAGTGCCACCATTCAATTCGATGCAAAATTTTACATTAGAAAAAGTGGCTTTAGTCAAATTCAAAATTTCATTTGTCCAAGGTTGTAACGCTTCTGCAGACAACGACAATTAATCCAATTGCAATTTTACTCGGCCTTTCAAAAGAAATTAGGACAGAAAAATGGATGCGGTTCGTATTGATCGTAAAACACGCTATCTATGCCTTGAGAACGCTTCAAGCACCCCTCACATTAGATACCATAATCGCCCGTGTGACTGCCCAATTGAGTATAGCTAAAAAGGCAATTGTAGCAAAAGAGGAACAGAAATATGGTAGCAACTCACGTACTTTACACGTTCCACATATTCCATACGAGTTTGATAGATGGATTTGAAAGAACATACAATACTTGCCTTCTTGTTGTAAGGTTATGTACCCTTTGCCCCACTGTATGGATGTTACTTCTGTATATATTGTATTTTTTGTATATGTGCCTATCCTGTATTGTGTTTTTTTACCAAATAAACTTACTAATGAAAAAAAAAAAAAAAAAAAAAAAATGCTAGGTACCGGAAAACTGTTTTCTATTTAACTCTGTCCAAAATCGTCATTTCTAATAACTACAAGTACATTGTATTTCTGCAAGAAAATTCAAGACCCAATGGAATTCCAATGCTGAATATTTCGTATTTGACTAAAAATGGAATGAGGGGCCGTCCATAAACAACGTCGTCCTAAAACCCCTCCCCCAAAATCGCCTTGCGTTGTTTCTGGGGAGCCCGTCCCCCTAAAGGCCCGTCGTTTTCCGTTTACCCCTGCCCCGACAAAAATGCAGTACATGCAAAAATGAATTGTCATGTTTTCTTGTTGCCATACTGCATAATTAATTGAATAAATCCGTACTATCATTCTGGGAAGCTTTTCTGTATGTAGAAACCTTTGCCATAATGTACGTAACTATATTGTACATAAATTGAAAATAATACAATCCAAGTTCCGCAAAATTCTGGAAAAAGCTATGTCGTTTCTTGCTAACCCCCTCCTGGTGCATTGTCTATCGTCGTATTTCAGCAGAGCCCCCGCCGCCCGTTTTGAACGACGTCATTTATGGACGGTCCGTGAGACAAATTTTATAACAACTAAGGCAAGAAAAAGCACGGACGAATGTGCAAAAGTGAATCATGTGGTCCCTTGGCAACTTAGAAAAAGCGGGAGAACAGGAAACAATCTTTCTAACACTTCACGTCAAAAATAGATTGCTTCTCGGCATGCTTTACGATTTCGTGAGCTTATCGTAAGCTCAAGACAGGTAAAAATGCTGATTAGGAGCTTAGATTGTGCAAAATCAAAGGAGAAAGTCGGAAAATTTCCAAGAAAAACGACTACAAATTGACTACAATTTCGCAGATTTTGAAATAGTAGTTTGTAGTGAATTTGTAGTCAGCCGAAATAATTTGTAGTCTTAGTTAATATGTAGTCTTGATGACATCATAATCGCCAAAAATATGTAGTTTGTAGTTAGTAGTTTGTAGTACTACGAATTAGGTCTAATTCTGACACGCTTTAGGCAAATCTATAAAAAAAGCAGCTTTCCATTCCAATCCGAACAATTCTGCCACTCTTTAGGCAAATCTATCCAAAACCAGCTCTCCCTTCGTCCAAACAATTCTGCGACACTTAGCAGCTTTCCTTCCAAAGAATTCTACATTCTTCGGGCAAATCTTAAAAAAACAGTAATTTCCCCTTCCAATGCAAAGAATTCTGACACCCTTTATGCAAGTCTTTCAAAGCAGCTTTCCCTTCGAGAGAATTCTGACATTCTATTTGGGAAAATCTTTCAAAAGCAGCAATTTTTCTTCCAATGCAAAGAATTCTTCTGACACCCTTTATGCAAGTCTTTCAAAGCAGCTTTCCCTTCGAGAGAATTCTGACATTCTTTTTGGGAAAATCTTTCAAAAGCAGCAATTTTTCTTCCAATACAAAGAATTCTGACACTCTTTAGGCAAATTTTTCAAAAACCAGCTTTCGCTTCCAAAGAATTCGGGCACAAAGAGCCACGGAACCAGCACGACTTGGAATTTTCGGGCCAAACTTTCGCAATAGGTACCTAGTTATCTGGTTAATAAATCCTGAAAATCTGAGCCGAATTCATAGGGAAATGACTGAGAACGAACTGTTTGAGTAAACTCTCCTTCCTGCTGGAGTGTCTAAAGGCTAGCAGCTTTACAACGAGCGAGAGCGAGCCGAACGGTGCCGAGAGCACACGCTTTAAGATGCAATTGCATCCTACACGCTTAACGAAAAGCTAATCTTATACCGGCAGCCGCTGCCGGTAAAAATCAGTCAAAAATGAGAGAAACCATACTAAAACTGTCATTTTTATAATTGCATGCTCAGAACAGAATACCTACTACAGTCAAGCACTTGACCCCGTTCATGGTACTGACACCATGTGCTGGTACCATATGTGGTACCTGTACTTAGGGTAATGGCACCATATATGGTACCCCTACCTTCGCATTGGTACCGGTACAGGTACCATATTACCACTCAGTTCAAATTTCGTGATATATATGGTAGTGGTGCGATATATGGTACCGGCACTCAAGGCCATGATTAGGGTGTCTATATGGTGTCGGTACCATAAACGGTGTTAAGGGGCCATCCATAAACGACGTCGCTCCAAAATCCCGATTATTCGGACCCCCCTCCCCCCAAAATCGCCTTGCGTCGTTTCTTGGGGACCCCTCCCCTAAGGCGACGTCGTTTTCGGTTCCTCCCGATAAATGTGCAATACATACAGTACTGTCATGTTATCTTGTTTACCATACTGCGCAATCAATAGAATAAATCCCTACAACCACTCTGGGAAGCTTTTCTGTAAGTAAAAACCTTTGCCAGAAAAACTTAAATTGAAAATAATCCAATGAAAGTTCCCTAAAATTCAAAAAAAGTGACGTCATTTTTTGCTAACCACCTCCCCCTCTGGAACGACGTCGTTTATGGGCGGCCCCTAGTGCCTGGCTGTATAAATCCTATCAAAATTGTCTTGCCCTGCTTGGCCAGTGGCCTAGCTTGGGCTTTTCGAAAATTTCCAGCCGTTTTTCAAGATCCTTTCTCGATAAGGCACTGCAAAACAAAAAGTACACTACTACTACTACATGAAAAACAGGCATAGAAAACCTGATTCTGTGAGCTGTTAGATTCTTGGTGGCTGGAAGGGGACCGAACAAACTGAAATACTCTGATCTGCAGCCGACAAAGCATATTGCTAACGGCAGAATGACCAACAGGCGCATTTCAACTTCTCGCAGCCTCTTCTGTTGCTGAGGTTTGAAACGCAAGTGGATAATAGGATGGATTCTCGGCCACTTTGCACGAATTCGTGCTAGCTGGGCGGGCAGGTGTGTTCACTACACAAAGAGCTTTATTAAGAGTCAGTTCGCGAGAGAATCGACCCTGCTATGTGCAAATCGAAAAATCGGCCATTGTGAAAACTTAGCCCTGGGGTCTCCGGTTTGGGGAAGTTGTACCTAACGATGACTTGTGCTAAACCTGAAAGAGCACAGCCATCTAGGTGCCCTGGTCCGGCAGAGCCAGCCCTCGGAAGCAGGGTGGGCAACCATCAAAATCGGACTGGCAATAGGTCATGTTTGACTGAGTGTCACTTGCGATCCAAAGCAGCTAGAACGTTGTGCTTGGTGCCAAACGAATCGTCATGACATGGGCTTTCGTTTGCCGCATAGGTAGTACTGTTTCGCTATTTCGTTCTCTAACCACGACATCGAATGTGAAAAAATCCGCAAAAAAATTTCATGGTGAAGTTCACTAAATTAGATTTTTCTCGAAAATATAAAAAGTTACCCTCGGGATTTTTTTATATTTTATAGCCCTGTGAATTGCGCTTCTAACGGTGTATAGAAAGTGGCAAAAACGCATGCCTCTGCATATCAAATTTCCACTCAAAGTTCAAAGATAACCAAAAATTCGCTTATTTACCACTATTTAAGCATGTATCCCATGCCTATGTACATACATGTAACAGGTCATCCGCCGATGGGGGAGGGGGGTTGGGGGGTCTGGCATACATGTAACAGGTCATCCGCCGATGGGGGGAGGGGGGTTGGGGGGGTCTGGCGCCGGCCGGGGGAGGTCTGAGCCAAAATTTAGGGGAGGGGGTGGGCACTAAAAAACGCTCAAAAATCGAGAAAAATCGCAATTTTTGGCTAAAAATTGCCAAAAATCGCTAATTTGGGCTGAAATACAGCTAAAAAGTGCTGTTTTGCAGGCGATCTTGGCAATTTTTGTGTGTGAAATTGTAAAAAATTGCAAAAATTTGCTCGAAAATTTACTTGCCAGAAAAATCGGAGGGGGGGTCGGTGAAATCGTCTCGTGGGGGGTGTCCCCATCCGGGGGGGGTCTGGCCTAAGTCGGGTGGGGGGCAGACCCCCCAGACCCCCTGTTACATGTATGCCTATGTATTGAAAGAGAAGTGGAGACTTTACTAGTAGAGTTTGCACACAACACAACACAACACACACTCAAACGCACACACTCACACAACCACTCGTTAACTCGATGATACAAACACTCACACAAAACTATCAAACTCTTCATCACTCCCCTTTCAACGAGTGTCGACTGGCCGCCGCTGTGCCTGACAATCGGAGAGAGGGACTGAACTATGGGAGCTGCACCGCCTCTGTTGACTCGGCATCTTCAGTAGCAAGCTGCCCTGCACTGACACCACATTGATCCGATCTCTTGCGCGCCACGCTGCGGCCTTTCTGCGCCTTTACCTTGATCTGACGACTTGTCAACGGTGAAACAGACTTGCCACTCCTGGACAGCGAACTCAAGCGAATTGCCATTCTTCTCCACCTCTGTCCTCTTCTTCTCATTGCCTTTCTTCTTCCTCTCACTTTCATCTTTCTCTTTCTTCTCTTGACCCTTTTCATCCTCTTGCTCCTCATCATCACTTTTCTTCCCATCACTTTACTCCAAATCATCCTTTTTCTTCTCATCCTCTTACTTCTCAATACTCTCTTACTTCTCAGCACTTTCTTTCTCTTCACTTTCCTTTTCCTCATCATCTTTTCTCCTTCTACCCAAAACATCTTTCTTCTTCCTTTTCTTCCTCTTTCTCTTTATCTTTCTCTTCTTCTTCTTCTTTCTTCCTTCTCCTCATCCTCTTTCTTCTCTTTCCTTTCTTTCTTCCAGCCATATCAAAGAACATAGAATCACCAAAAGAAAACATCTGAACACCAGAAACATATGGAGAGGAATAAACTCGATCAGGAAACGCCGGTTCTGCAGACGGCAAAATATCTTCTTTCTCCAAACCAAAAACTTTCAAAAGAACAGGACCATCCCTCACTGAGCAAACTGAGCTAGCCACAACTGAATCATCTTGGGCGTCCTGACGGGTACCCAGAAACATAGCCGAATCTGTAGTGTCGGCAGAGGCCACATCGTCGGGTTCGTCCGCGTGTGCCCCAAGAAGCGCGCTATGAGATGGTTCCATTTGCGGACCATTCACATCTTCAGAGAAAAGGCTTTGAGCCGGAGAACAGGAACTTGACACTTGATCATCCCAAAAGATCGCCACATTAAAACCTAATCGTGCTGCACTTGCTTCTGTGAGAATGACTTGGTCAGACGCCTCGATCGCCGGATTCACTACAAAAGACATGCTAGGGCAGTGGTGAGTGTCAGTCGAAACGGTCAGGTGAACCACATCGCAAAGGTATGAATCGCCAAACGCAGACGAAACGATATGACTTTGTGGGATGTACTGCAACCAATAGTCTCGAGTCTGTTGTGCTACGGGACTGCTCAACATATTGACCTCAGCGCCTGTGTCGATGAGAGCCGGAAAAAGATAGTGACCAAAGGACAGTGGGATGTAGAGATCAGACTGGATAGGAGAATGCCCACAGAAGGGAGGATCGACCATTAACCCAGTGAAGGGAGTGTTTAATGAGCCGACTTGAACATCCGACGTGCCAGAACACGAAGCAAACAAAGCCGCTTCCTCTTTCATACGATCTGCGAGGGGTCGAGACAGGTACTGAGCGATCAGACGATCAGTGCGCTGCTTTGCGATTTGCCGCTCCCGATCATGCCGCTGTTGTTCGATCTGCCATCGTTGTTGTTGTTCGACCCACCATTGCTGTTGCTGCTCGATATTACGCTGAATTTGCTCTTGTAGAAGTTGGACGCGATCGCGAAAGATAGCTGACGTCATGTGAGCATCAGATGGGGCACGGCTGTGCCTGACGATCACGGAGGTTGAAACGGGAGTAACTTGAGGCGAGACTCGTAGTAGAACTTGGACCTTGTAGTAGAACTTGATTGAAGGTGGCTCCCGGGTCTGTTCGGCACCAATGAAAGAGAAGTGGAGACTTTACTAGTAGAGTTTGCACACAACACAACACAACACACACTCAAACGCACACACTCACACAACCACTCGTTAACTCGATGATACAAACACTCACACAAAACTGTCAAACTCTTCAGTATGTATGTATGTATGTATGTATGTATGTATTGAAGAAGTTGATAGTTTTGTGTGAGTGTTTGTAGCATCAAGTTATCGAGTGGTTGTGTGTGTGTTTGTGTGTTGTGTTGTGTATGAACTTACTAGTAAAGACCTCCACTTTCCTTTCATCGGTGCCAAGGACCCCGGGAGCCTACCTTCAGTCAAGTTCTGCGGCAAACTCAAGTTCTACTACAAGTTCAAGTCCTGCTACAAAGCTTCTCCTGTTTCCGATCTTCCAGTTCATGTATTCCTTGGTTCGTGATCATCAGGCACAGAGGTGGCCCCCGTTGATTGCTCACATGTCATCCACAGCATTTCATGACTGCCTCCAACTTCTAAAAGAACAAAACCGGCGATTGCAGCTCGAACAACAGCAGCGTTACCAAGCGTGGCAGGTGGAACAGACTGAACAAATCCAGTGTGATCGCGAACAGCAACAGCAATGGTGGATCGAACATCAGCGGCATCACAGAGAGTGGCAGATCGAACATCAGCGCATTGATCATCTGCTCGCCAAGTACCTGTCTCAGTCCCGCAAGGCTCCTGTGAAAGAGGAAGAAGCTGTGTGTTCTGGCACTCAGGATGTCCAAGTCGGCTCATTTAACACTCCCTTTACTGGGTTAATGGTCGATCCTCCTTCTATCGGGTGCTCCCGTTCAACTGAAGAGATTGCTTGACCCCGGCTTGACTCATTCCCGAGAAATTTCAAAAAAAGTGAAATTTGGTAATTTCAATAGTGAAAGCCGGTCACCGAAAAAATGATCACATTTCTTTTTACTGCCATTTCCGCAACTTTTGACGAAATAGGCTGAAATTAGAACCATAGGTGACAAAATTCGGGGAATTTTATATATTGAAGTGTGATGCACTAGTCTTGACTCATTCCCGAGAAATTTGAAACAAGTGAAATTTGGTAATTGCAATAGTGAAAGCCGATCAGCTAAAAATGGAAATATTTCCTTTTCCTGTATCTTTCCTAATTTTTGTCGGAATTGGATGAAATTTGGAGTGTAAACGCAGAAGTTCAGGGTAATTCGTGTGTAAAAAATTGACGCATGAACTCCAACGCTATCGTTAGAGTTTAGGCGATAATGTAATATAACGTTTTTTCGGTGACCGGCTTTCGCTATTGAAATTACCAATTTTCACTTTCTTTTAAATTTCTCGAGAATTAGTCAAGCCTAGTGCACCAAACTTTAACACATAAAATTCCCCGAATTTTGGCACCTATAGTCCAAATTTCGGCCTATTTGGTCAAAATTTGCGGAAATGGCAGTAAAAAGAAATGTGATCATTTTTGAGACACCCTGTATGTGGTTTAATGCATTGTAAAAAATTTTAAGTTGATCAATGATATCCGGCATATCCGGATCCGGATCCGGCCGGATATAGGCATATCCGGATCCGGATCCGGATCCGGTAGAAATTTGTATCTGGTCGGGCCCTAGTAGCGCGAAGGAAGAGAAAGAAATCGAAGAAGAAGAGAAGGAGAAAGAGGAAAGTGAGAGGAAGGAGAAAGAGAGAGAGAAGAAGAAGAAGACAGAGGAAGAGGATGGTAGTTCGTTTGACTTTGCTGTCCAAGAGATGGCGTTCCGTTTCACCAATGACAAGTCAACAGATGCGAGCGAAAGCGCAGAAAGGCCGAAACGTGGCGCGCATGAGATCGAGTCAGTACGGTGTCAATACAAAGCAGTTTTCCGGAGATGCCGAGTCAACCGAGACGGAGCAATTCGATTCGCTTTCCCACGATTGTCAGGCACAGCGGCGGCCCAGTCGACACTCGTCCAAAGGGGAGTGATGAAGAATTTGATAGTTTTGTGTGAGTGTTTGTAGTATCGAGTGGTTGTGTGTGTGTGCGTTTGAGTGTGTTTGTTGTGTTGTGTGTACCAGATAACTAGTGAAGACCTCCACTTTCCTTTCAGTATGTATGTATGTATGTATGTATGTATGTATGTATGTATGTATGTATGTATGTATGTATGTATGTATGTATGTATGTATGTATGTATGTATGTATGTATGTATTTCAAACTTGCTGTCTATCATAAAGTTATACATATATTTTTGAAACCATCAATGTACTGAAGGCACACGTTGGCACTCACACTGGTCAGACATTTCACAATGGCTCGATAACGTTAAACCAAGTATTCCAATTTAAAGCAGATCTCACATCGTAGTAATAACAGTAGATGTGGCTGTTCTTGCAAATTGTGGTCTGATAGATTGCTTCAACAAACCTAGAATGATTTAGGGTAATGAACTATGATTGAAAACCAAAGCAGTTTTTGGTAGTGATAACATACCATGCATCCCACTGGGATACTGATTGATCCCATCCCCAAGATAATGATGAGTACATTTACATCCGCCGTGATGCTTACATAAATTATCACAACCATGTCAATGTTGAAGACGAATTGTGGCGCAACAGAAATGGGTGATCTGATAAGTGATCCTTGACTGATACATAGTTCAGTGGCGTATCCAGGGCGTGTAGGGTGGGTACACCCACCTTTGCGGCGGAGGTAGGAAGGAAAATTGACTAAAAATCAGAGAAATGAAGGAATTATGTACTCAAACTGTCTAACCATGATCTAAAACTGTCTATTTTATGATCAGAATATCTTTTAAAAGCCATTTTTAGAAGGCGAATTTCTCAAAATTTTCTCGCCCTTGTTGGGCAGGGGCCCAACCAGGCAACTTCAAAAATTTACAACCCCCTTTAGCAAAATCCTGGATATGCCATTGATGTAGCTTAGTTTGGTCATTTCTCACTATGAAATTCATTATCAGTTTCTAATGAATCAACTTCCTACTAAGCATAGTTATACATACATACATACTGAAGAATTTGTGATATATTGCAAAACATACATACATACATACATACATACATACATACATACATACATACATACATACATACATACATACATACGTACATACATACATACATACATACATACATACATACATACATACATACATACATACATACATACATACATACATACATACATACATACATACATACATACATACATACATACATACATGCATACATACATACATACATACATACATACATACATACATACATACATACATACATACATACATACATACATACATAGGCATGGGATACATGCTTAAATAGTGGTAAATAAGCGAATTTTTGGTTATCTTTGAACTTAGAGTGGAAATTTGATATGCAGAGGCATGCGTTTTTGCCACTTTCCATACACCGTTAGAAGCGCAATTCACAGGGCTATAAAATATGAAAAAATCCCGAGGGTAACTTTTTTTATTTTCGAGAAAAATCTAATTTAGTGACCTTCACCATGAAATTTTTTTGCGGATTTTTTCACATTCGATGTCGTGGTTAGAGAACGAAACAGCGAAACAGTACTACTTATGCGGCAAACGAAAGCCCATGTCATGACGATTTGTTTGACACCAAGCATAACGTTCTAGCTGCTTTGGATCGCAAGTGACACTCAGTCAAACATGACCTATTGACAGTCCGATTTTGATGGTTGCCCACCCTGCTTCCGAGGGCTGGCTCTGCCGGACCAGGGAACCTAGAGGGCTGTGCTCTTCAGGTTTAGCACAAGTAATCGCTAGGTACAACTTTCCCAAACCGGAGACCCCAGGGCTAAATTTTCACGATGGCCGATTTTTCGATTTGCACATAGCTGTGAAGAACAAGGGTCGATTTTCTCGCGAACTGACTCTTAAAAGATCACGAAGTAGATTCCGCTCATGCAGCAGAGCTCCCTGCTAATTAGTGGTACTGTTACTGTTTTACTTTGTTTCTTGCTTATTGATAGGTTAGTGCTAAGTTCAGGTTAAGTATAGTAGCAGGGTTGGTATGTAGCCGGCCAATCGGCCCAGCTGCCCTTCAATATTGAATAAACCAGCAACCAGTGGTCTCTCAGACAGCTGCTGACACTGTGATCAGGTGTTATTTTCCTCCAATGCAAGCATGCTTTTGGTTTCGTGAAATGGCAGATCCCGTCGGGTCGGTTCCCATTTAGTCTGGGTCTCGATCTGGGTCGATTAGTCTCCGTTTAGTTTAGAGCTCTATGTTGACGACCAACTGGTTGGGACAAGAACATGTCCAGCATGGATGAACGTGGGTAGGCTGGCCCAGCAACGGTAGCTTCGTGGCCTAAACCACTACACTGCACATACGGGCGCTATGGTGACTAGCACTCATAGCAAAGCTAGTGCCGAAACAACGTAAGGTGGATTTCACAAGTTTGAATATAGCTTTTTTCATCGTCATCAATCACTATTGTCTGCTAGTTCATGCCTGCCTTGCCTATAGTTTGCCAGCAGTACTTTTCCCATTCCCATTTACTTCTAAACAGCAGAAACGTACAAATACTAATTTTGAACGCCAGCGCGCACATGCCCGCGTCAGAATATTGGCAATGCTTCTAAATGCGTCCACAGAAAAGTCATACAGCAGGTCAGGGACGGTCTTCGTGTCAGTAGTGTCCGAGATCAGTCCGCTTATGACGATGTTGTACTGACGTCTTTTCCTCTCGCGCTCCAATCACAGGCACAGACAGTCAAAACAAATCGGTGCGATGAACATAGCTCAGTGCCCAAAGACTTCTCCAGCCAGTCCACCATAGCTTCTGGACATAGGTTTCACGTGTAGGTGGTTGCCAAAACAGCATTGGCAAAGCAAGTCTTTGTGACAGTACATACACTTCAGGGATTTCAGTACGCTGAAACCCGACTGGCATTCCCTGACAATAGGGCCCGACCGGATACAAATTTCTACCGGATCCGGATCCGGATCCGGATACGCCCATATCCGGCCGGATCCGGATCCGGATCTGCCGGATATCATTGATCAACTTAAAATTTTTTTTAGAATGCAATAAACCACATATATACATTTCTTTGTTCTATAACAGTTGATTAAATACAACATCTAATAATTGTAGTTCAAACAATGGTTGGATAATATCGGATTTTTGCGATGCATGTGATATTGCATTTATCATATGCATGCAAAAATGAGATATGTACATATTTTTTGCATATTTGCATATTTTATCACCGCGGCTAGAAATTTATAACTGGACGCTTTCCAAGCATTTTCGAGTTTGGTCGGAATGTCTATGCAATCTTTAGCATTTATTAGGCATACCTATTTTACAGATACAGACCTCATCTGAAGAAAAAAACAGAACGGGAAACACAGTTTGGCATGAAAGTCAACTTTTGGCTAAATTATTGTTTGCATGTTCAAATTTGTTCTCTCTAATGTGGTATACTTAGCGGACCTTTCAGTAGACCTGTCCTAGTTTTACAAACTAAAAAATTATGAATTTGAAAAATCTCAGTTGAGATTTCCATTCTTTGCGAGTTGAGTTTAGAGTCTCAAGCCATTCATCTCCATTCTGCAACTGAAAAGAGACGCTTTGATCTATGTAAAGTACAGATTTACAGTATAAACTTGCCTCAATAATAGTTCGTTTTTTATTTTAGATTTTTTATTTTTAATTAAATGAAAAATTAGGAAAAACAAGGCGACTATCCTAAACATAGAAATCCAGTCTGCTTGGCTGTTTTGTGATGTTCATTGTATCACATTAATATTATTATTTTTGTTGAGTTTGTTTTGGCCAAGTCCTAGCCTGCTCGCCTTCTGTAGCTTGGAGTTAACCCCTTCCGAAATGAACTGACCCGAATTTTCAGATGTCAATTTTTAACGTAAATATTTCAAGAAGCCTTCATCGGATCTTTGCCAAATTTTGCAAGTTAACCAATCTTTATATGGACTTAAGAACCTGAAGAGCTCAGCTTTTTCACAAAACCGGTTAAAATCTGGCGGATTTTTACTTTCAGTCAAGGTGAAAAATTAGCATTGTCAAAATGAGGGTGTTATCCTTTGCACAGAAATCAGGGTTATATGAACTACTGGGGTCATGGATTACAATCGCCTGAAGAAATTTCTAACAAGCATTCGGTCGAACGCAATATTTATGTTCAAAATACGTAAAAAATCACGTTTTCTCATCAGTGACTGATATCCGGCATATCCGGCAGGTAATATCCGGATCCGGTACCGGATCCGGATATAGTCATATCCGGCCGGATCCGGATCCGGATCCGGATATCCGGTCGGGCCCTACCTGACAAACTGTCTTTGACTGCACTAGCTGATCTCATTGATTTTGCCATCTTGATTTTAGGTACTGGAAGAACGAACACGCAATAGCGTTGGCGTTGACTATACTATTGTGTTTCTTTTTGGTCACTGTTGTCCCGACGAGCCACTCTTGCTTCTGCCGGTTGTCCCTATCACTCTGCTGTCACAGTGTAGCAGACCACGCTTGACAACAAGGACGTTTATGCCGGGGCACAAGCGGATCCTTCAACAGTGCCAGTACACAACAAAGTCTGGCCACAACACATGCACTAAGAGAGCGCAAACCAGAGTCAGCCGCAAGGCAGGTGTGCAGAGAGAGAAACTGATTGTGTTGAACACAGCCTTGCGTCTGGCTCTATTACTACACAAAGCTACAGACTAGGGTGCGGCCAACTGGCATGGCAGGCAGGCCGAGCCCGATCGATAATCTAGCCTAGACAACTAACACACAAGATGGCATGTACGTACCACTGCAGCATGTACGTACAAGCGATCACATATCAACACCCCTTTCTTCTTAAAGGCCGTCTTCTGCTAGTTGTAGGCCCAGTCCCCATAGCAGTCCACCGGTCTTCGCTCTCTGAGAGGGTAGCGGCGCTCTGCTGGCTGTTGGCCGGTCTCTAGCTCGATCACTTCTGAGCTCGCTGGGGAATCTGGCATGCGCTGCATGTTCCTGGCATTCCACAGTTGACCGTCTGACAGTTTGTAGTTGAATCTGTCCAGAACTGCCATCACTGTGTAGCATTTGCAGGACCAAGGCGACTGTCCTTTGGGAGTGTGGCTCCTCTTGACATGAACGCGTTGTCCTTTGCGGTACATCTGCTGCCAGGGTAGCGTCTTTTTGTCTCCTTTCTTGCCGCTCCTATTCGATTTTGCTTTGTTAGCAACAATTTTGTTGGCGTTTTCCGGAGACTCCTTCCCTTTCTCTTTTGTGGGGCGTGACTAGCAGCAAACTTCAAAAGCAAGCCGCGGCTGCCATTTGAACATCTTCTCAGCAGGGCTCTGCTGCTCACCTTCCTGGGCTGTGGCTCGGTAGTGGCACAGAGTCTCGTGTCAGTGGTGCAGAGAATTTCCGGATACTTGGAGTAGTTGTCCAGCAACACCACTATGCACTTCTTGTGGGCTGGGGCTGTCTCAAACGGACCAGTGATGTCCATTGACAATTCCACCCATGGTTCTTCCGGTGTGTACAGGTGTTCTCCATGTGTGGGCACTTTGGGCTGCGACTTGGTGGAATCCAGGCAGGCACTGCAATGACGCACAAACTCCTTGCTTTCTGTAGCCATTCCCAGCCACCAGTAGCCTTCTCTGAGCTTGCGTTTGTAGCGGACGATCCCAGGGTGTCCTTCGTGGGTTTTTCTGAGTGGACTCTTTGAGTGAGCTCTTTGGAGTGGACCTGGAACAATGATCTGGCTGTTGTTTCGCAACACCAGTCCTGTTTTGTCCTCCACCGAAAACTCATCCTTCATCCTGTGATTAGGCAAGTTGCAAAATTGGCTGGGCAATTTGGCTTTGTCTGGCCAACCCTCCAGGCAGTATTGCTTGACTTTGCTCAGCACTGGGTCATTCCTCAGAACTTTGGCGATTCTTCTGGCTGAGAATCCCAACTCCTTGATGCAACGAATCACTCCCTTTGGTGCAGAATCGGTCTGCAGGCGCGACAAGACATCTGCCATATGGTTGTTGTCACCAGGCATGTACTGCACATTGTAGTCGAACACGTTAAGTCTGTGCATCCAATGTTCGAATTTCTGCGATTTCCTCTGGTTCGCCTGTCGATGTAGCAGTGCTTGTAGCGCTTGGTGGTCAGTTCGAAGCGTGAAGTGTCTGCCAAGCAAGTATTTCTCCCAATACTCACAGAAAAACATCACCGCATATGCCTCCTTTTTTGGTGGTGTCCCACTTTCGCTTGGTTGTATCCAGAGTGTGGTGTCCAAATGCGACTGGGAATTCCTGGCCGTAGTGCACCTGTGACAGCATCCCACCAATGCCATAACCAGATGCATCGGTAGTGACAAAGGTCTGCTTTAAGGGATCAAACATCTTAAGGCGCAGTCCCTTCGGTCCACCGAGCAGCTTTTTCACTTGTTCGAATGCCTCCTGAGTCTCCCGACCCCACACAAACTTCGTGTTAGCCCGTGTGAGTGCTCGAATTGGTTCCAGCTTGTCGCACAGTGAGGGCACGAACTTGCTCAAGTAGTTGACGGCTCCCAAGAAACTTTGCACATCCTTGATGTTTTTAGGTGGTGTCATCTGCCGCAGACTCTCCAGCTTGTCTGGATCTGGCTTGACACATCCTTTGCAGATCACATGGCCCAGGAACTTCACTGATGATTGAGCAATGATGCATTTCCGCAGGTTGAGGCGTAGATTCTTCTCATTCAAGCGTTGTAGCACCTGCTTCAAGCTGTCATCGTGTTCCCTTCGATTCGCTTCATACACCAAAATGTCATCGATGTAGGGCTGACACCCTGGCACACCTTCCAGCATTTCGTGTACCAGTTTCTGGAATACTGCTGCACTGTCCTTCAAACCCATGGGCAGCTTCTTGTAAGCGTAGTAGCCCCATGGTGTAACAGTTGTTGTCAGCAGCTGGCTGTCCTCATCCAATTCTGCATTGAAGTATCCTTTCAGCAGGTCGATTTTGCTGAAGACTTCCGCCTGACTGAGTCTGTTGTACAGCAAATCGTGGATGTTTGGCAGTGGGTACAGCACTGGATCGATGTCCTTGTTGAGCGGACTCAGATCGCTGGTTATCCTGACTGATCCGGGGTCATCTGGTTTCTCCATGACCACCATGCCGTGTACTCGATCGGCATGCTCAACTTTCTCCCAGATACCTTGGCGTTCCATCAGCTCGACGGCTTCTTTGGCTCTCTCCTCAAAGCATACTGGGATCGATCTTACAGGCTGTCTGGGTGGCGTTTTTGCGCCTGGTTTGAGCCGAATTCGATGTTTGAAGTCTGGGTAGGTGCCGACCTCCTTTTTCGTCAGGTTGGACAACTCTGCCAGCAGTGGTTGCAGTCCTGCCTTCCTCCAAGTCTCCAGCGCATCTGGCTGCGAAATTTGAGGTGTTTTTGGCTGCTGCTCCTTCAGCACTCGACTGGCTCCTCCCGGTCCAGGTTTCTGCACAGTTGCACATCTGGGGTCCTCCTGGATAGTGGTGCTGTTCGAATCCACATCGATATGCACTCCTCCCAGTGCACGCAGCGCATCCATGCCCAGTGTATTGTTGCATGTGTTGCCAAACACATACACTGGCACTGTCACTGACCGTCCTGCTAACGATAACTGCGCCCTGAATTGTCCCCGGGTAGCAATTGTAGAGTTGTCAAAATTCGCGAGTCATTTGGCAGGCTTGACAGCGGTCTGTCCAAAGCACTTGCGCCACTCGGATTCCGTGATTCCAGTAACATCTGAGCCAGTGTCTACCAACATCCTCAGCACGTGACTCTGCTGGTCCTTCTTGTCTGGTGTGATCAGCACCTGACAGTGTACTGAGTGTTGTAGACTTCGAATTGAGGCTCCTCCTCCTTTGGCGATGTCCCTCACTCGAATGGCCCGATTCTTGTTGCTGGATCGTCCTGATCGGCACACAGTAGCGAAGTGGCCCACTTTTTTGCATTTGTGGCACTCCTGTCCCTTTGCTTGGCATGAATCGGCATTAGCTCTGTGGCCATGTCTGCCACAAGCTGTGCAGGCATCTGCTGCAGTTAACTTTCTCCCTGGAGGTGGGTTGGAATCCTTTTTGGTCGCGGCGGCAGGCTGGTGGAGGCGTCCCTGGCCTCCTCTCTGTCCCTTCCATCCTCCGCGCTGATTCCGTCCCTGACTGGCTGCACTGATCTGCGCAGGTCGACTTCCTGTCAGTTTGGCAGCATCCTGGCGCGCTGTCTCATCTGCTTGGGCAATTTCCGCGAATCGGTCCAGGTTGACATCCTTTTCGGTTAGCAACTTTTCCTGCATATCGCGGCAACTCAGTCCTTTGACCATCTGAATGGCCAACAGGTATTCGATGAGGTCTCCTTCCATGATGATACCCTCAGTGACTGGAAAGCTGCACTGTTGTATCAGCAGGCATAGCTCCCTCAAGTAGTCAGCGATTGGTTCACCAGAGTGTTGAGTCCTCTGTAGAAAATCGAAGTGTGCTCTGACTGCATTGGTAGGGCGATGAAAAATCCTCCTGGCAGCGGCTAGGAAATCCAGGTAGGTAGTCTGATTGTCGGTGAATTCCCTCTGGCTGGAAAACTGCGCCAATGCTGCTGCTCCAATGTAGGATGTCAGAAACTTCTTTTTCTCCTGGTCATTGAGTCTGCCGCTGGCCAGTCAGGTTTCATTGATTCCTGTGATGAAATCAGTGAATAGTCTTTCCCATAACGGCCACATCAACACTGGTGACTCTCCTGGAAGAGCCCAGTATCGATCCGGTGGTGGCAGGTAGAGTTTGCTGGGTCCCGGCTGTGCCATCAGTAGAGCGACTGGGCACTAGGCACTGGGCACTGTCTGGTAGACTGCAGAGCAGCGGCGTTGTTTCGTCGATGTGGTGCTGGATCGATGGTAGAGCAACGGCATTGTTTTGTCAATGCGGTGCTGGATCGATGGTAGAGCAGCTGCGTTGGTTCGCCGATGCGTTGTTGTTTGTCACCAGTGCGGTACTTGAGTCACCGATGCGGTGTTGTTTGTTGCCGGTGCGGTGCTTGAGTCGCCGATGCGGTGTTGTCTGTCGCCGGTGCGGTGCTTGAGTCGACGATGCGGTGTTGTTTGTCACCGATGCGATGCAGGAGTCGTTCCGTTTGAGTCGACAATGCGGTGTTGTTATTCACCGCTGCAGGCGTTCCGTTTGAGTCGACTATGCGGTGTTGTTTATCACCGCTGCAATGCATGAGTCGTGTCATTCCATTTGAGTCGGCAATGTGGTGTTGTTTATCACAGCTGCGATGCACGAGTGGTTCCGCGAGACATAGGGTTCCTTCCGCGAGATGCACAAGTATGTCCCTTCCGGCTACCAATGAGGCGGGCGATGCTGCAGACGTTGCACGCCCTCCGACCAGAGCAAACGACACACACGGCACTCCCCATCCAGAGCAATTGACACGCACGCACACACGTCCGTCCGTCCGTCTGTCTGTCCTTACTGGAAACAGGTTGTAGCAAACCAACTCACTCGCTAGCAGTCGTGTTGGCTTTTTTGTTGGTGGTGGCAGTCTTGCTGTAGTTCGAATTGCACACCGATCGCCACTATTGTGTTTCTTTTTGGTCACTGTTGTCCCGACGAGCCACTCTTGCTTCTGCCGGTTGTCCCTATCGCTCCGCTGTCATGGTGTAGCAGACGACGCTTGACAACAAGGACGTTTATGCGGGGGCACAAGCGGATCCTTCAACAGTGCCAGTACACAACAAAGTCTGGCCACAACACACGCACTAAGAGAGCGCAAACCAGAGTCAGCCGCAAGGCAGGTGTGCAGAGAGAGAAAGTGATTGTGTTGAACACAGCCTTGCGTCTGGCTCTATTACTACACAAAGCTACAGACTAGGGCGCGGCCAACTGGCATGGCAGGCAGGCGGAGCCCGATCGATAATCTAGCCTAGACAACTAACACACAAGACGGCATGTACGTACCACTGCAGCATGTACGTACAAGCGATCACATATCATAAACCACTACACCAACTGTGCCGGCCAGTTCTGGGCTCTATGACCAACTTCTTTCAATGGTTGGGTGACGATAGCAACGATAGCGTGTTGACCGGACTCACTCCGTTTAAGCAGCATTTGGATTCGTGCCAGAGTCGTGGCAATCAATAAAACGGACGACGACGACGTTTTGGCATTGTTCAATTGGCTACTAGTTTGCTGTTCCAAGTGTTTAGCGGTTACATAAACAAATAGAACAGGCCTTTTAGATGAAATTCACTCATTGTAAAGTGTGTGAGCACGGGTAGCAAAGCGAGGAAAAATCGATTGAAGATCACGCGCAATTAACTGAGTGGCAACAGCGGGGTGGTTTAAAATGCATTTTGCGAGAAAGTCAGCTTTGGTGCCGAAGAGAGGGGGCAAGCAGGGTCATCTCACGGATCCGGCTGATATTTATATCTGTTAAAATAGAGCACAGTCGAAGACCAACGGTGCATGCCCGGCCACCAGCAACCCCCTGGAACCGGAGCTACACCCCCTCAAAGTTGGGTCGGCAGCAATTTTCGGGCTCATTTTACTAGCTCTGACACGACACCCTCCATTCAAACGATCACCCTTCATTCGTTTCTTAAGCTAGGATCCGGACTCGCATATGGTTTTGTAGCTGTTCCAATGGCCTTTCAGATTCTGGTACTCCCGTTTCCAGATCGTTTCCAGAGCTGGTTAGCGAGATATTCGCCGAAAACTACGAAATTTCCGCAAAATGCCACTCGGTTTTTTTTTTCGAAAAATGATTACAACTTTTTATGCAAAGGCCCTCCTGCCAAGCTAATGTTTTAACAAAAGTTAGGTATGTGTTGGCCAAACAAAATGAGCGCACTAAAGTGTGCGGTTTGGGGGGAGGGGGGTGTTTTGGCCTCTCAAAAGTGTTCGAAAAAAATTTTTTCTGCAAAGCTTAGTGGTTAGCATACTGTTATATGCAGTTTCGTGTGCTGAGTACGAAACTGCATTCAGTTTAGCTAGATTCGCTCTGGATCGGGAGAAATTGGCGTCCAAAGTTGAGACCAACCCTATTTCTTGAGTGGAATTATTCGCTAGTATGACCATTAACCGCGGTACAAGGCAGTTTTTCTTATGTAGTTTTTGCTGCTGATTTCGAAAATAACTTTATTTTTGCTCTACGTTTCCCAGTTTTGAAGTTATCGGCATTTTTATGATTTGGGAAGAAAACGGCTGCACTTGCTATAACATGCTCGTTTGAAAGGTGACTCAATTCAGTCGCATGTAGGGTACAGAGCCATCTGAATTTATATCACATAATGCAGTTTTTGCCGCTGATTACGAAAATGACATCTGTTTTCCAATCTGACCACCCCTGAGCATCTTATGTAATTTTTATGCCCTGGTGCTCAGACAATAAGTTATCTGTCAAATATGGACGTAACGTGGTATCTATCGGGTGCAGTTTTTTCCGCTGATTCAGAATATCATCATATTTTTGCGCTACGGCCGCTCAGTCGCAAGTTATGGACCTCTGAACTTTCATTAAGAAACATGCTGTGAGAAGCTGTGATCCTGAAATAAATGTTCAGCATTCATGCATTTCTGAAGGGAACCTTTTGTCACTCAATAGTGTACCCGACCTAATTTGACCCGCTGAGTTCGAAAATGGCGTTTGTTTTAATCCATAGTTACTCATTTTGGAGATATATGAATATTAATGCAAATTCTGTTTGATCAGTAATATCTCAAAATTGAACAGCAGTAGAAAAAAACAAGGTCATTTTTGAACTCAGCGGGTCAAAATAGGTCGGGTACACTATTGACTGACAAAAGGTTCCCTTCAGAAATGCTTGAATGCTGAACATTGATTTCAGGATTATGGCTTCTCATGGCATGTTTCTTAACGAAACTTCAGAGGTCCATAACTTGAGACTGTGTGGCCGTAGCGCAAAAATATGATGATATTCTGCATCAGCGGAAAAAACTGCACCATATAGATACCACGTTATGTCCATATTTGACAGATAACTTATTGTCTGAGTACCAGGGCATAAAAATTACATAAGATGCTCAGTAGCGGTCAGATTGAAAAATTGCTCGATTTTGCGAGCTTCATTTGAAGTGAAGTAAAATCGTAGTTCTCCGAACTAATATGAAACGCAACGGCCAGTGGTCTAACGTCAGAATGCAATGTAATGAGTGGAGTATTAGTGATGGAGAACAGATGTCATTTTCGTAATCAGCGGCAAAAACTGCATTAGGTGATATAGATTTAGATGGCTCTGTACCCTACATGCGACTGAATTGAGTCACCTTTCAAACGAGCATGTTATAGCAAGTGCAGCCGTTTTCTTCCCAAATCATAAAACTGGCGATATCTTCCAAACTGAGCAATGTAGAGCAAAAATAAAGTTATTTTCGGAATCAGCAGCGAAAACTACATAAGAAAAACTGCATTGCATCGCGGTTAATGGTCATACTAGCGAGTAGTGCCAGTCAAGAAAAAGGGTTGGTCTCAACTTTGGACGCCAATTTCTCCCGATCCAGAGCGAATCTAGCTAAACTGAATGCATTTTCGAACTCAGCACACAAATCTGCATATAACAGTGTGCTAACAACTAAGCTTTGCAGAAAAAAATTTTTTTCGAACACCTTTGAGAGGCCAAAACACCCCCCTCCCCCCCTCCCCTAACCGCACACTTTGGGGCGCTCATTTTGTTTGGCCAACTCATGCCTAACTTTTGTTAAAACATTGGCTTGGCAGGGCCTTTGCACAAACAGTTATTAAGATTTTTCGAAAAAAAACGGAGTGGCATTTTGTGAAAATTTCACAGTTTTCGGCGAATATCTCGGAAACCAGCTATGATCTGGAAACGGGAGTACCAGAACATGAAAGGCCATTGGACCAGCTACAAAACCATATGCGAGTCGGGATCCTAGCTTAAGAAACGAATGAAGGGTGATCGTTTGAATTGAGGGTGTCAGAGCTATTAAAATGAGCCCGAAAATTGCAGCCGACCCAACTTTGAGGGGGTGTAGCTCCGGTTCTAGGGGGTTGCTGGTGGCCAGGCATGCACCGTTGGTCTTCGACTGTGCTCTATTTTAATAGATATAAATATCAACCAGATCCGTGAGATGGCCCTGCTTGCCCCCTCTCTTCGGCACCAAAGCTGACTTTCTCGCAAAATGCATCTTAATGGTTAAAAATAGTTTCCATTACCTAAAACACACGCGCGCGGTCGCAAAATCCTCAGTTCATGAACTAAAAGTTGAGCTTAGTTCATAGTTCTTAGTTCACAAGTGTGAACGCATCTGAGCTTAGTTCTTAGTTCTTACTTATTCACGGCAGTGTCCAAGGCTGCATCTTCAGCCTAATTTTATTCACTGCCTGCCTCAACGATTAGGACCAGGCTCTGCCACACACCATCTTCATTGGCAAATATGCTGATGATGTTGTCCTCTCCATCACAGGTCCAAATCTTACTCACCTCTGTGCTGAGATGAACCATGCACTCACTGCACTCAGTGCCTGGCTCCACTCCTGGAAACTCAGTCTCAACGTTAACAAGTGCCAGGCCACTGTCTTCAGCCTCAGTCACCAAGACACCCTCGCTCCCTACCCATTCCAACTCCAGTTTGAGAGCCAAACTCTGCCCACCACTCAAACGCCGGTCTACCTTGGACTCACCCTTGACCCCAAGCTGACCTGGAAACACTACATCACCAAAACCGTTAGCAAAGCCATGCGGCGTCTTGCTGTTCTGCGCAAACTCACTGGCACATCCTGGGGACTCAAAGCTGTCGACATGACCCAACTGTACAAATCCTACCTCCGGCCTGTGCTGGAATATGGAGCAGAAGTGTGGCATCCTTCTGCACATCCAGCTGTCTCCCACCCCACCTGATCAACCGAGTTCAAGGCCAAGCCCTCCGCTTAGCCTATGCGGTACCTGCCCACACAAGTCAAGCAGCCCTAGAAATCGAGAGCAACATACCCCCTCTCTCCCTCCGCAGACATGCCAAAGTCGTTGGGAAATACAAACAAACCCTCCGCAAATCTGATTCTCACTGTCTCAAACGCCACATAGTTCACTACCAGGCCATCCCTGAGAGGAAACGCCACCGACTCCAGCGTTCAAACTTCATCGAATATGCCTCTCACTTCACTGCTGACATTCCCCGCCCATCTCACACTCCCACTCCCCCTCTCCCCATTCACCCTTTACAGCTTGATGCTGCTTCTGGCTCCTCCACAGCGAACCATTTGACCCATCCATCTCCTTCCCTCCAACCGAATGGCTCCATGTCTACACAGATGCCTCTCTACATCCCAGTTCCCAAGAGGCTGGGATTGGCTGCTTCATCCAATGTGCCAACCTTTCGGACTTTTCCCACACTGAACCCGCTGATGGTCTTCGGAGCACCACAGACCTGGAACTGAAGGCCATCCATCCATACATGGGCCGGAAAAATCGGGAGGGGGGGAGTGGGGTTGAGACCTCGGGGGGGGGCGAAAAAGGTCAAAAAACGCCTATTTTGCCTTAAATAAGCGAAAATTTCCTCCCTCTGGGAGGGGGGTGGGTGGGGGAGGGGGGGTATGGCCGGCCGAGGGGGGTGGCCGGCCGAGGGAGAGGGGTATACCCCCTTACCCCCCGGCCCATGTATGCATCGATCGTGGACTCACCCTCAGTCACCAGAATCTCCAATCATACATGTGCATGGTCCGCAGCTCAGAGGGGGAAGGTCAGGTCTCCATGCGTAGTTGCCTGGCGAAATGCTCAAATTTTCCGCGCGAAATTCAAATTTTGGTACTCAGCACACAAAACTGCATATAACATGTATGCTAACCACTAAGCTTTGCTTAAAAAAATTTTTTTGAACACCTTTGAGAGGCCAAAACACCCCCTCCCCCCTAACTGCACACTTTAGTGCACTCATTTTGTTTGGCCAACTCATACCTAACTTTTGTTAAAACATTTGCTTGGCAGGGCCTTTGCATAAAAAGTTGCAATGATTTTTCGAAAAAAAACCGAGTGGCATTTTGCGGAAATTTCGTAGTTTTCGGCGAATGTCTCGCTAACCAGCTACGATCTGGAAACGGAAGTACCAGAATCTGAAAGGCCATTGGAACAGCTACAAAACCATATGCGAGTCGGGATCCTAGCTTAAGAAACGAATGAAGGGTGATCGTTTGAATGGAGGGTGTCAGAGCTATTAAAATGAGCCCGAAAATTGCTGCCGACCCAACTTTGAGGGGGTGTAGCTCCGGTTCCAGGTGGTTGCTGGTGGCCGGGCATGCACCGTTGGCCTTCGACTGTGCTCTATTTTAACAGATATAAATATCAGCCGGATCCGTGAGATGACCCTGCTTGCCCCCTCAAAACTGACTTTCTCGCAAAATGCATCTTAAATTTGCCGCCGCACGCTGCGGCGCGGTTCAGAAAGAAGGGGACAGTGATTGGTCCCGTGCCATTCAGTGTTGTCAGGTAGGGATGCAACCGAATACAAAAATACCGAATACCGAATACCGAATACCGAAGCGGATTTTCGGAACCGAATAATACCGAATTATACCGAATAATACCGAATATTGATGATTCGCAGCGCAATTGCAAAAATATACTGTCTAACAAATATTTCTTGGTTTTGCTAGACTTTTTTGATGTCATAAATAGCTGCAGAGTGACGTATTGTTTGAATGCTATAGATTTATCCATGCCTGTAATACTAAACAAGCCCGATTTGGTCGTTCTTTACCGTCGGCCTGCTGACAACAAGGACGAGTGCAAGATTTGCAAGCAAACAATTTCAAGAGGCGCGACGCGAGTCAGACCACAAGTGCGCTGATTAATCATGTGAAGTCGCAGCCATAAGCACTTTCGCGTGTAGATCTTCCTATTTTCCGCCACATGGCGGAGATTTCATAAAGAACTTGCTTCTAAGCCTGAGCCTACGCCTAAAACTGAAGCTAAAAGTTGAGTGTGCTGTGACAGCGGGTTGGGTGAATGGGCTTTCTCAATTATCTGGAATGTGGCGGGCAACAGGAGGATATTTGCGCGCAAGTCACAAACGCATACAGAAAGTTGGAGGAAGGTAGCATCCAGTACTACTGTAAGCACCGGATCTGGCAGCTAGGCATACAACTTATTGGATGAATCGTTTGAAAAGATAGGTGGGATTTTATACATAATTGGTACATAAAACAAATGCTTAGGTAAAAAAGTTTAAACCTGACAACGTAGTCTACTGGGGACTAAAAAGCCCGAAATGCTTTTGTTTATTATTAAGTTAAACTTTGAAAGTTCGTTAACTTTTCGTGTGAATAGTTGTTGTTTGCCCAAAATTTTAGCATAGTAAATGAACAGAGAGATGTAAAAGAAGAAGTGTCTCGGTCATTTCTATGCAAATTTAAGCAAAACAGTGCAATTTTAGCGGTTTTACAATATTCGGTATTATTCGGTATTATTCGGTTTGAAAAATACCGAATTCGAATACCGAATTCGAATAGTACTAGTAACCGAATTATTCGGTTCATACCGAATAATACCGAACTTCGGTTGCATCCCTATTGTCAGGTCCAGGTGTAGTGCGTATACAGTCATGTCTCGTTAATCCGGACAAGTTGGGACCGGCCAATTTTGTCCGGATTAGCGAATTTCCGGATTAACGAATCAAAGCTAAAACACTGTTTTTCGGGTCAAAGGCCTAAATGACAGCTTTTTGCTAGTTGCATATCAGATTCTGCAGCTGTACCTCCTAATTAAAACCCAAAACTTATTTAAGCTGATTATAGCTCCTAAAAAGCAAAAATAATCACATTCTGACCCAACGAAAAGCATTATTCAATTGAAAATTCACACCTGAATTGAAAAATTGCGCATGGATCCTGTCCAAATTAACCAAATCCGGATTAACGAATCACTTTACAATACAAATTTCGAAGTTGGGACCCCGAATTTTCTGTCCGGATTAACGAATCCGGATCCGGATTAACGAGTCATATAACATGGGGGAAAATTGGGACCTGGCCTAATCTTGTCCGGAAGGCGAATATCCGGATTAACGAGGTCCGGATTAACGAGACATGACTGTATCAATAATATTTTTCTGTTTCACAACAGGTTTTTCCTTCTTTCCCATCACAAATTTACATAATTATTTATTCTCTATCAGAAAATTATAATAAACTGTATGCGTTTTTGGCCAAACAATCAATCTTTTTTTCGGATTAGGTGTACCTGGGGGGAATCAGGAAAGGTGAGAAATGGACTGTATATTGATGAATTAACTTCCTCGTGACTATGCGACTCCGGAACGTGCCCTATACTAATGCGTACAAAACAGGCCCTCCTGTCCAGAGCGTGTCTACTAGTCTATACTGATGCTTCTATTAGGGTACCTTTATAATTGGCAAAACGGGCCCCCGGGGTGTGTGCGATATGCTGATGTACTGATCGTTGGACTCGTCAGGGAGGCGAAGGGCTTTCAAATGATAGCTATATGACATGACCATTTTGGACCCAGCTGTGAGGAGGCCCGCAGTGGGACGCGGGCAAAAAGTTGTCTTCCTTTGGCCCTGGATAACCAGGGGTCGTTCGACCACGAAGAGGCAAAGACACGGGAACGATCTAGCAGAGCTGTTCTCCTTGTCTCTTGCCACGTTACTCAATCCCGGTCTGCTGGCAGCAAGCAAACATCATTCCTCTTCTGAAAAAGGCAAGAATCCTGCTACTTCCTCTTCCTACCGCCCAATCAGCATCCTCTCTCCTCTCATTAAGGTGCTGGACCGTTTGCTTCTCCCTACTCTTAGCACACTTGTTGCCTGCCCCCGCACCAGCACGGTTTTCGCTCTCTCCACTCCACCACTTCAGCTCTTACCAAGATTACCACCACCACCGCCGCTGGATTCAACATGGCCAAGCTTGCTTCAAGAACAATTGCCGCGGCAATTGACATTTCTAAGGCGTTCGATTCTGTTGATCGCCTACGTCTTCTACAGAAGCTGAACCGTTCCAGCCTCTCTGGCTGGCTCACTCTGTGGATGGCCGCTTATCTCCTTCGCCGCTCTTAGTTAGTTAGTTAGTTAGTTTATTCGTCCAAACACAAACAAATCATTCAGAATCCTGGGGCGGACACGGCCGTTTGACCGGCTACTGCCCCACCCCTAAAGAACTTACTGAGGTCGTGTGCTAAAAGCCTTGACTTAAATAAAGAGACTGTATTCGCTTCAATAATTTCAGATGGTAATTCGTTCCAACACTGAACAACTCGATTTGAGAAAAAGTTCTTCCTCAGATCAAAATTTGACCTTTTCAAGAACAGTTTAAGCTGGTGACCACGAGTAGTGGTTTGCGCCAATTCAAAGAAACTTTCTCTAGGCAGATCAACAAGTCCACCAACTATCTTATATACCATTATGAGGTCACGCTTCAGACGCCGTTCCTCCAGTGACTGTAAATTTAATAACTGTAGACGTTCTATATATGCAAGATGTGACAAACCCGGTAAGCGACATGTAAACAATCGTTGGACCCGTTCCAATAAGTCAATATCCTTAAGATAAACTGGATTCCAAACTTCCGATGCATATTCTAACTTACTCCTAACAAAAACTTTAAACAAACGTACCATAAACTCTCTATCACGTGTGTAGAAGTTTCGGTAAATCAGATTGACAACTTGAAAACCCTTAGTAGCTATTCGTTTACAATGCTGAGAAAATTTTAGATCATCAGATATGGTAACTCCTAGATCGACTATTGACGAAACAGATGGCAACCGGATGTTATCAATTGAATATTCAGTTCTCGAGTTACCGTATCCTAAATGCAAAACAGCACATTTCTGAATAGCCACCGAAAGTTGCATTTGATTTGCCCATTGATAAACTCGTAACAAATCTGCCTGCAAAGTTTCGTTAACTTCACCCCGTTTAACCCCGAAATATATCTTAGCATCATCAGCGTACAGATGCAAATGAGATGACTGAAGCACATTTACAACATCGTTTATATAAATCAAAAACAGTACCGGGCCTAAAATACTACCCTGAGGGACCCCGGATGACACTGACGAAACAAAAGAGCAAGCTTCATTATCAATGCAAACATACTGCTTTCTATCTACTAAATAGTTTTCCAGCCACTTCAAAAGTTTTCCTGTAACCCCAACACACTGAAGTCTACTATAGAGTTTTGAGTGCGAAACACTATCAAACGCTTTAGCTATATCCAAATATATAACATCTACGGTTTCACTATTATCAAGAGTAGATGTCCACCTATTTAGACACTCAAGTAACTGAGTTACAGTTGACCGCTTACTAAGAAAACCGTGCTGGGCATTTGTAATTAAATTATTCACTCTCAAGTGATCAACGAGTCTATCACGAATGATAGACTTTAAAATCTTACTAACACCGCATAGCAAACTTATTGGCCTGTAGTTTTTTACATTGGACATCAAGTCTTTCTTATGTAAAGGAATTACTTTAGATGTTTTCCACTGCTCTGGTACAATTCCGGTTTCCAAAGATAATGCAAAAATGTTCGCTAACGGGGATAGAATAGATGTAGAAAGCTTACACAAAAAAGACTGCGGAATACCATCCGGGCCGCTGGAATTCTTCGGTGCTAATTTAGCAATATGTGTTGCAATAAGTTCTTCACTAATATCAACTGAATCAAGTATGGGGCCGACATAGTACACTGGCAAATTTACCCCATCGTCTTTAATAAACACTGATGTAAAAAACTCATTAAATGCCACAGCTTTCTTATAGGAACTTAACAGAATATCGCCATCCCCCGTAACTAGAGCAGGAATTTCAGTTTTACAAGCAAATTTAGATCTAATGTGTCCCCAAAACCTTTTATCAGATCCGGAGTTCAACACCTTAGTTTCTTGAGTATGCAAGTCTTTACGTTTTAGGCGCCGAGACTCAGAAGCAGCCTGTGACCAAGCATGTTTACTTTCCAAAGATGGTTTTTTCCGATAAACCTCAAAAAGCCTTCTTTCTCTCCTATGCGACTGTCGAGTATCCAAAGACCAAGGAGAAGTTTTAGCAGAGAAGTCGCACAGAGGGACAAAGGCTTCGATACAACCTAATAACTCAGAACAGAACAAAAGCCAGGACTCATTTACACCAGCTGCCTCCTGAAACTTGGCCACCCAATCGATGGATTGTAAATGTGCTTTAATACTGTCATAATTTGCATTTCTAAAATTTCTGAAAGCAGGTCTAATCGTGCTTTTCACAGCATCAAACGGCCCAAGTAAGCATCGTACCATATAGTGATCAGAGGTACTAAAGGGATCACCCACAGAGACATTTGATACTAGTCCGGGTTCGTTAGACAAAATCAAATCAAGAATATTTTGCTTAATATGCGTCGGCTCCAAAACATGCTGAGTTAAACCATTTTCAATAACAAAAACTTGGAACGGATGATCGTCAACACTGCCTCTTACAGCAGCCAGGTCCCAGCTTACATTAGGATAGTTAAAATCACCTGTTACCACAGTAGGAACGGAATCCAACAAACGATCGCCCAAATGCGACACAAGAGAATTAGTAGATTGCTGACTATTTGTTGATGGTGACCGGTATACAACTGCTAACCGAAAAAGTGGAGTCGATCTACCAGATTCAACAAACAGATCGACCCAAATCGACTCAAAGAACTCGTCGCTCAATGTTTGAACGACTGAAAAGGTAAGAAAGTTCGGAATTAGACACAATACTCCACCCCCGCGTCCGGTCCGCACCCTGTCATCTGAACGAATCAACGAATGAGTAACAAGAACATTTGAAAAGAAAGAATCACCAATATCTTCACGTCCTTTTTGCTGGCTCTACCTCCTCACTCCTCAGGAGTAGATATGGTGTCCCTCAGGGAGCAGTCACCAGTCCTCTACTTTTCAACTTCTATCTACAAGACCTCCCTGTTCCTGCTAATCCTGCACTGGATGTCGTCTCCTATGCAGACGACATCACTGGTACAAGCAGTGCCGTTATGCCATTGAAGGCGGCCACAGAGATGCAGCCCTACCTAAACGAGCTAGTTCACTGAATGACTGGCAATGGCCTGCAGGTATCTGCCGAAAAATCTCAGGCCATTCTGTTCAGCCTGTTTTCTGGCGAATTCCGCGTCACCCCTCCTCTGCTCTGGTGTAGGTTTATTTATTTATTTATTTTGTCACCCAAGCAAGACAACATATTAGTACAATGTAAACAAACAGCGCAGAAAGAGTGTTAGTGGGCAACAGGTGCACAATGTCTAAAAAGAACGGTGCACCTTTACTGAAACAGGAGGAAGCCCGAAAGATCCATTTTCTTTAGTTTCTCCGTGAAAATCGTCAAATTTCTAGATTCTACAATATCGTTAGGTAAGGAATTCCAGATGTGTATCACCCTCATCGAGAACAAGACGGTTCTTCAAAATGAGTGTATAAAACTTTAGATAGTCTGATCATTTTGAAGATCCTCTCAGTTTTAGAGGCAGAGACAGATTTTTTAGAATTTTTTTACAAAATTAGACCGGCAGCAGAGAAAACGTCAGTAAATTTTATTTGAAGAAAGTGGGTGTTTGAAAGAGAAAACTGCATCTGAAGAATTGCACACCCTTTTCTCTTTCAAACAGGTCTTGCTGACAGTAAGCTCTTCAGATAATTCTTTCACATGATTTTCCCTTCCAATCCAAAGAATTCTGGCACTCTTTAGGCAAATCTTTCAAAAAGCAGCTTTCGCTTCCGAAGAATTCTGGCACTCTTTAGACAAATCTTTCAAAAAGCAGCTTTCGCTTCTGAAGAATTCTGGCACTCTTTAGGCAAATCTTTCGAAAAGCAGCTTTCGCTTCCAAATAATTCTGGCACTGTTTAGGCAAATCTTTCAAAAAGCAGCTTTCGCTTCAAAATAATTCTGGCACTCTTTAGACAAATCTTTCAAAAAGCAGCTTTCGCTTCCAAAGAATTCTGATACGATTTAGGCAAATCTTTCAAAAAGCAGCTTTCGCTTCCAGAGAATTCTGGCACTCTTCTTTCTTCTTTGCATTCTGGCATTTTGCTTCTTTCAAAAAACAGCTTTCAGTTGCAATTCACAGTAAACTGTTGTCAGTTTTCGGGCCACAGAACCAGCACGACTTGGAATTTTCGAGCCAAACTTTCGCAATAGGTACCCAGTTATCTTGTTAATACATGCTGAAAATCTGAGTCAAATTCATAGAGAAATGACTGAGAACGAACCGTTCGAGTAAACTCTCCTTCCTGCTGGAGTGTCTAAAGGCTAGCTGCTTTACAACGAGCGAGCCCAACGGCGCCGAGAGCACACGCTTTAAGATGCAATTGCATCCTACACGCTTAACGAAAAGCTAATCTTATACCGGCAGCCTTGGCTGCCGGTAAAAAGTGTTTTCGACAGTCCAAATTTTTTCCCAAAGAAGGAAGAGACAGTTTCTGAGAGTGGCCCCGTGTAGAGCAAAGGAGAGGTCTTTGGAATAAGTCATCAAAAGACAGATCGATCAAGCCATAAACTATTTTGTAAACAAATTGCAAATCAACCACGAGCCTGCGGTACTCGAGTGTTTCAAGGGTTAACGCCTTAAGGCGTTCAAAGTAAGCGCCTTGCAGGTGTGCAAAGCCAGAGAGCCGCAGTGTAAAAACTCGTTGAACACCTTCAACCACTAATATATCTTTCTTTTTGTATGGGTTCCATACAGCAGTAGCATATTCTAATTTAGGCCTGACATACGTCTTAAAAAGCTCAGTAAGAAATTTGGGGTTACGGTATGAAAAAGCTTTATGAATCAAATGAGCTCGTTTGGACGCATCGCTGGCGGTTTTAACACAATGCTTAGAAAAGGTCCCCAATCGCTTACTCCAACTCTGTGACGGTACTTGGTGTCACTTTTGACTCCATAGCCACTTTCTCTCACCACGTCAAAGGAAACGCTGCTTATGCTCTTCAAGTCCTGGCTACAATCTGCCTGCTTCTATGCAGCGCCTGCCTGGTTCCCTTGGATCTCAAACTCCAACATCGCCAGATTACAACGTGTTCAGGACGCCGCGCTATGCGTGGTTACTGGGTGGCTCAAGATGTCTGGTAGTAGTCATCTGAGTGCTGAGACCCATGTCTTGCCTGCTGCCCTCCGGGGTTAGATGCTCTGCCAGCAAGCTTACATCAACTTTCGCCACCCTTCACACCCCAATTTTGCATCTTTGAGGAGTCCCACCAGTGAGCTATGCGGCATACCCTGCGAACCTACTTCCCTGGCCAGTCCAGTGCTCCTCTCAACATTGAAGATATCAAGCGCCAACTAAACAAGTCCACGCTGCTACAGCCAGAGAGGCGACTGCTAGAAATGGGGTTTTGAATGCTCCTCCACATCCAGTCAGCAAAGAGGAATCTCTCCTAGTGCGATCAGACCCGGTTGTGTTTGCCCTGCTGCGTGCTGGTCATTTGTGGCTGCTGAACGCATACCGGCACCGCCTTGATCCAATGGTGCCCGAGACTTGTCCCACTGGATGTGGGGCAATCCACACGACTAGCAACCTCTTCAACTGTCCTCGAAAACCCACCACCCTAGTTGTTGAGTCCCTGTGGCTCAATCCCATGGAGGCCCTGAAGTGGCTGCGTTGTTGGCAGTTGAAACAACAACAACCATTTTGGACGATTTTGAAATTTTGGAATTTTGCCAAAAAATTAATCGATAATCGATGTTTATCGATATAACTTGTTAATTTATAATTGATAATTAAAAACTTTAATTTTTTATTGGGATCGGTTTGTGCTTCCCCCCACAGCTACACCTAATCCGCATCTCTAGGGGTGCCCTTTTATTTGTCAAAACAGGACCCGCGGAGGTGTGCCTTGTGCTAATGTAGTGATCATTAGACTCGTCAGGCAAAGGGCTTTCAAATGGTATATAACATGACCATATTTGGGCGATTTTGGAAGTTTGCCAAAAAATAATCGATAATCGCTATTTAACAATAGAACTTGCAAATTTATAATTAATTATTATCATTAAAGACATTAATTTCTGTTTGGGATCGGTTCCTGATTGATTTCCCCTCCCCAGCTACACCTGATCCATTTTTTCTAACTGTCTTGATTGATTTTCTGCAAGACTGTTTTTTATGTAGCTGCCTAGTGAGTGAAGACTCTGATGTCGTCGTCGGGAGGGGCTGCCGGCAATTCCCAGACACAGACTGCAGCTCAACAAGTCTCTGACAGGATTGATTCTTTCATTGTTACCTTGCTCGAGAGCAAGCTAGGATTTGACCAAACCCAGGTGCTTTCCTGGCAAAACTGACTTTTAGGGGTCCCTAATGAGGGCGTATATCTCAGGATCTAAGCAGAGCACAGTAATGAAAATTTCAGCATTTTTTTAAGAATTTATTGATCTTTCATTTAAAAAGGATTCACTCAAATCCGTTGAGATTTGCAGTTGCTACAGCGGTGGCAAAACTGACTATTAGGGGTCCCTAACAAAAATTTCAATTTTATCTACAGTATTCCGTAGACTCCTAAGCCTAAGCCCAAGCCCAAGCCTCAGCCTAAGCCTAAGCAAGAAAGTGATTAATTAATATATGTAGGTATAATAGAGGGACCCGTAAAAGTCAGTTGTTAAGGCAAATCTCAACGGATTTGAATTAATCTTTTTTTAAATGAAAGATAAATAAATTCTTAAAAAATTGCTGAAATTTTCATTAATGTGCTGCTCTGCTTAGATCCTGAGATATATGTACGCCCTCATTAGGGACCCCTAAAAGTCAGTTAAGCCGCTTTCCTTTCTATACTATTGTACAGGGTCTTCCAAAAACAACCGTGCAGATTTTTTAAATGTACCAACTGTATCTCGCAACCGATTTGAATGAAGCCTTTCTTGAAAGAATTATGAATAATATTTTATTAAGATGCTCTGCATAGCTCCTGAGATTTGGCGTGTTTTATTGTACTATACACATATTTTTGGTTACTACTGAATCTGAAATACGAATTTTAAGCATGCACATGATGTGTTACAATTGTCTTCTTTAGGTTGCGTTGCTATATTTTCTGGTGACTGTAATTCTTCTCAATTTGGTTCTGATCGTGCTGGCTTGGCGTCACTACGGACCGGTGATTAACCGGATCGTCGAACAGAAATTCTTGGCCGAATCGCGTCCGCAGTCGCACAGAGCCACTGGTACGTTTTACAGTTCAGCTAAGTTGGGTCCCGTTACTGATGGCTTCTCTCTCCCTGTGGGAACCAACATACATCTAACAGGCGCTCCGGGGGATCTACCCCCACCCGACTTAGGAGGCCACGACCCCCCGAGACGATTTTTCCGATCACCCCTCCGATTTTTCTGGCAAGTAATTTTTTGAGCAAATTTTTGCGATTTTTTTAAAATTTTAAACACACTAATTGCCACAAAGCACTTTTTTAGCTGTATTTTATCCAAAATTATGGATTTTTGACGATTTTTAACCGAAATATTAGGAGTTTTGAGCGTTTTTTAGTGTCCTGTTCCTCTCCTTAGAATTTGGGCTCAGACCCCCAACCCAACCTCCTTCGGCGGATGACCTGTTACATGTATGGGAACGAACGACACCGGAACTGGATTTTCTGTTCGGATCGAAAGCATAGCAGGAATTGAGGCTTACTCCAGCTGGAAAGTCCGTACATACATCCGATAAATATACGTATGCACTGTTATACCTGGGCCGGAAAAATGCTTTCTTTATATTTTACGCAGCTTTGCATTTTCAGCTAGATCGCAGACTCCGGTGCAAGGCTGGAAAGAAGAGTAGATAGATGGACAAGTTAAAGAAATTTTTCGAGAAGAAGAAAGTAGAGCACAAGTTTAAAAAAGCAGGTCCCGGTCACAGTTTGACCGGCGCCCCGGCTCAGCAGACTCGACCGTCGCCTCCTCAGCAAGTCTCGCCTGTACGGTGTTTCCAACTAATTGACTGTCTTAACTGACTCAGAAATGACTGGTTTTTAGCTTAAATCTGCCTAATAGGCGTTGGTAACCGAATTTGGCGTTTCGGCTGGGTTCATACATGGGCCGGGGGTAAGGGGGTATACCCCGCCCCCTCGGCCAGCCATACCCCCCCCCTTCGGCCGGCCATACCCCCTCCCCCACCCACCCCGTCCCCCTCCCGGAGGGAGGAAACCCCCCCCCCCCCCCCCGAGGTCTGCAACCTCCCTACCCCCTCCGGATTTTTCCGGCCCATGTATGGCTGGGCTGCTGACATTTTTGAGAAATAGCTGTTTTTATAGAAGCCGTTTCTACCACGTTTTTTTGCTTGTTTTTAGCTGTAAAACGTTATTTGGCAGCTTTAAAAGAAGCGTTTTTTAGCCCTATTATTCAATAAAACGTGCTAAAAATGGTGTCCAGACGTTTTGGAGCTTTCTAAAATTTTGGACCGGTTCCCGGTGCCAAATTCCACTGGAACACGCCATGACGGAAAGTCCCTAGCCCAGGCCGGCCCGAACCTGTTGCATGAATAGCTTTCTTTCTGCTTATCTAAGTTGTACTTTCTAATTATGCAGAGTGTTGCTGGGAACTGAGTTTTCTGTGCAGTTCTGTCTTAGCGTCTGGTTTTCTAGAGTGCAGCGCCCAGTCGGGAGCGTGTACAGAGAGCGGAGGAACAGGCGGCCGCTGCACTGCAACGCATCCAGGCCGGGGCGCCTAAAAGCAAAGATGTGAGTCGATCGAAACAGGCGATCAGAGCTCAGGTACTGTCTTCATTTCTTCACTTACGATCGGAAGAGTTTTGCTAAGCAGCCGTTTCTGCTTATTGTATAGGCGAAGAAGGATCTGGAGCGGCAGCAGCAGTTGGAAGCAGTGCAGAAGGCCAAGGCCCCTGAAGAGCGTCAATTTCAACACGCGCCTGTGGTGCCCGGTGTATTTTTTACTTGCGACTTACTCAGCGACGACGTGGTTCTCGGCAAAGAGCAGGTAAATGAGAGATAATATGGTATTGCAGGGTTCAACCTGGTCAGGGAACATTAGAGATAATTCTGTACCTCCACAAAGAGCCAACGAGCTGTTCGGTGACACGGGGAAGATGGATGGTTAATGCGACCTGATGCAAACGATCTGTAAATAGTGATTGGCAAAGAAATTTCGATTTTTCTAGTATTTAGGTTTTTATAGATGGTTTTCATATTGGGGTATGGATGGAGAATTTTAAGAGAAGTTCAACCAAGCCAACCGCACTCTAAAGGGTTAAGTAGTTGTGGCCTTCTGAACTTTGTTTGATCCACAAAAGTCCCGTTTATTATGGGAACGATGTTCGCATCGGCTCGTCAGCTTTGTCGGCTTGTACCTGAAATTTTCATTTCTGAAGTATGCTTGCTGAAACAAGCCGTTTTCGAGTTATCAAATTTATAAATTGACATAAATACAAAGCAAGAACAAACCCTAAACTTATTAATAAGCGCAAAAAAGCGCAGCCGAATCGGTTAGAAATCAGGCCGAGATTTTTACAATGTACATAGAAACCGAAAACACGAACACGCTTCATCAGGCGTTTTCGATTCCGCAGCACGGGCTTCTTTGCCCATACCTACTGTAAATGCGGATTAGCACTAGCAGATCGCATTAACCGTCTTTGAGTAGTGGTTTTGCCTGTTGTGTGAGCGTGTTAGATTCAGATGAAGGAGATGGTGGAGTCAGTTCTGCGTGATTGGCTGGTCGACAATCCGCTAGAGTCCTCCGTTCTCATGATATTTTCGCTCAACAAGAAGCAGCCGCGAGAACAGGCCGTGCCGACGCTTTGCAAGTTCGTCGAAAATCTAATTGCCTCTCCTAGCGAAGAAAAGTATCGCAAAATTCGACTGGGAAACAAGGCTGTGCAGGTAAGCTTTGAGCAAGGCTGAACGGGGTAGCGGCTACGCCATCAAGTCCGATTGTTCGGCTAGTATGATTTTTTTGCTTATTTTTTCGTTGAAGTAAGCTATTTTGAGCTTTGTTCTACTTTTCTTTTATCGTGTATTTTCTTCATTAATGGACTTGGGGCTTTATACTATACCCCTCCTCAACTCGCTAGCTTATGGCCCACCATACATGTACTAGAGGGTTTGGAGGTTAGCCCGTGCTGCAAGGGCCAAACTACCCTCCCCCGAGACATGTTAAGGGAGCTGCCCTCGACACAAAAATACAAAGACTAGTAGTGGCTCCAGTACTAACCAACTGGCTCAGAATTCACTAATTTTTAGCCTAAAATTCGCTTGAGAAGCCTTTGGAAACCGAATTTGGCGTTTCCACTGCTGATATTTATGAGAAATCGGGGTTTTCGGAAGTCCTTTTGTCATTTTTTTGCTTGTTTTTAGCTCTAAAACGCTATTTGACAGCTTAAAATAGTGATTTTTAGCGTCCTTACTGAAAAAATGCATTTCCAGGCGTTTTGGAGCTTTTTGAAATTTTCGACCCTCCTCTGGGCGAAACCCCCTCGACCCCTCACCTGAGGAAAAACCCCCTACCCCCCTCCCCCCAAGTCGGTCCGGAGCTGTTACATGTATGTGGCCCAGTCAGCGATAATTTTGTGTTTACGCTTTTTCGCATTTTTTGGGAATTCGTCCTGCCTTTGGCCATGTTACTGATTTAGGAGCGAGTCTTATCGGTGAAGGGTGGAAGGGAGTTCTTGGTGGCAGTGGGATTTGAGGAGGCAGAGAGAGCTGGTGCTGACGGAAGTTTGGAGCCTCATTTGGTCATTTCGTCTGAGTCGGCCCACCAGTCAGATCGACTGCAGGAGGCGCTGGACCTGCTGAATAACGGCCAACCGGTGCCTCTGAAGCTGTCTAGAAACACGGCCGTACGTTAATTATTATTTATGTTAACGCGTTGCAAATCGCCAACCGTTTTGCTCAATAATTTGGCTTCAAATTCAAAGTAATTCCCAAGAAGAAATTGTCTGATCTGGGAGCGTTGTCTTTCTTTTCTCAAATCAAATAGGGAGGGTGATGTGAACACATGATGGGCGGAGAAAAAGTGGAAGGGGTATAAGCTGCCAATTCCTAAAGAATTCTCTATATTGCCGGTCTCCCAAAACGGGTAGCCATACGTAATTTTCGGCCATCTGGGTGTACGTCCGATGAGAGAGAGAGCGACTTTGTGTATGTTGTATGGATGGCGCGTTATGCAGGTACTGAAAGCCGGTGGTTCTGCTGGAGAAACGACCATAGCTGTGCCTGCCGATTTCTATAATTTGACGTCAGAAGAGGTAAAGCGGGAACAGCAAGCCAAGACCGATCAGGTTGAGCAGGTGCGTGGCAGAATAATCAGATCAAGTCTTTCTTTCATCGCGTAAACGACTGGGTTGGTGCCTAACCTGGACTCTTAAGGGAATTATGAGACAAGTCATTGAAAATACGTGTTTTCCGGTAAAAAGAGCTATTGTTGCTGACATAGCATTATCGTTCTTAAAAACCTTTTTTCGTGTGAGCGCAAGACGACCATTTTTTGTCGCTGGGTCCCAGAAAATCAAGATAAATACGTATGTAACGAAATTAGGGTACGGACGCATTAACCGGGCATGTGAAGTACATAAATGTCATCGTGCCCCTTCGTTTTCAGGAATTGACGTTACGTACGAAAGAGATGCGACTACGCGATGAAACACTGCGCTGTTTCAAATACAAGTACTGCCTTATCAGAGTGAAATTCCCCGGCGATGGATACATTCTGCAGGTATAACAACTCTACAAAAAGAATGCTTTTGTTCTTCATCATAGCTCTTCAGTCATGGCCTTTTTTAAACAGCCACTAGAGATCTATTAATTACTGCAAACAGCTGCTATACGGTCCGTCAAAAGACAACCCAGCAGATTTTTTACCGTTGCAACCGCAAACCTGAACCGATATGAACGAATCGTTTTATTTAATGAAACAGAGATAAATTCATATTGGGATGCACTGCTCAGTTTCTGAGATATTTGCCCTCGTAGTCAAAACAGATATTTTGGCAATGAAGAAGAGCGATTCCGTTGCACTTCGTAATAAAACAGATTCCTACTTCATAGGGCTAATGAAACTTTACTGGTGACGGCGACGCAACCTAACGTGGGTCACCAGTAAAGTCTCGTTATCCCTCAGCAGCAGGAATCTGTTTTATCATCAAGTGCAACTGAATAATAAAAATTCCCCTTGTTCTCGCTCTCGGTAGAAATTTTGGTTTAGAGGACAAAAATCGAGGGAATTAGCTAAGCAGACTAAAATTTCAACAATCCTTCAAGAATTTTTATCTCTTTCATTAAAAAAGAGATTCGTTCAAATCAGTTGAGATTGTTTACGGCTGCTTCAGTAAAAAATCAGTTGGTTGTATGTTTGACTAACGCTGCATTTGCGTTAGGGTACGTTCGGCACGATGGAGCCGTTCGAGAGAGTGCGCCAGTTCGTGCAGTCGAGTCTGGAGGAGTCGGAGCTGCCGTTCATTCTCAAAACGTCCAGCGGTCAAACGATCGACCAGTCGGACGACCAAAAGTACCTGGGTGACTTGTCGCTGGCGCCGGCCGCTCTGCTACGCTTCCAGTGGGACCCCGACGTGCTTTTGGAATGGTCCCGCAACAATCAATCGATAACCTATTTGCGCGCTGATCTCCTAAGTGACGCCGTTTCGTTGTGATTTTGTGAGGGCTTGGTCTGCTGGTCTAGTGAGGTGTGCTCTTTATTATTTATTGCGCTTTGGTTTGTTCAATGAAGTATCAAAACTGCAGTGTTGTTGGAAGTAGTGTTTCTTGCTTTTTTTAGTTCGTTTCATCTTTTTTTTTATCCTCTACATAGTCGATGGCTCAGGCAGGGACGGCCAACTAGCTGTCTGTGTTCGTTCAAGACCACAATTGTGGTGAAAATTGAACTTTTTTGTCAAAATCGGATCCCCAGTGCGCAGTTGCCAGAAAACGTAAGACGCAGACGTCGGACACCTTCCTTTGTACACGATTTTCAAAGAAAATTATTTTAAAAAAAAATAGGGAACAGAGCCAACCATACATGAGCCCGGGGGTTTGCCCACCCCAACTTGGGCTCGACCCCCGCCCAAACGACCCCACCCACCTAAATGGCCGCGACCCCACCCCGCAAATCGGTAGGCCCACCGCCAAATTTTCAGAATTTGTCTACCCCCAACCATACATGTACTAGGGGGTTTTGGGGGTTATCCCCTGCTGGAAAGGCCAAACCCCCCTCACCCCCCGAGACAGGTTAAGGAACCCTCCAACCCAAAAATACAAGTACCAGTGGTGGCTCCAGTACTAACAAATTGGCTCAGAAATCACTTAAGTTTTAGTCTAAAATTCGTTTGAAAAGACTTTGGAAACCGAATTTGGCCTTTCCACAGCTGTTATTTAAGAGAAATCGGGGTTTTTGGAAGCCCTATTTTCATTTTTTTTGCTTTGTTGTTCACAGGGAAAACTACTCTTCACAGACGGCTAACGCGATCTGCTAACGCGCGTTAGCAGATCGCGTTTAACTTCTCAGCAGTGAGAGGCGCCTGGGCGCGTTAGCACATCGCTGATGCGTTAAACGCGATCTTGTTATGTGATTTGCATTCGTGTTAGCACATCGCGTTAGCCGTATGGAAAGAGTCGGTTTCCCTGTGCATCCGCTTTTTGCAGTGTTTAAGCAGAAGCGCGTTTAACGTATTAGCGATGTGCTAACGCGGTCTTAAAACGCGGACCGCCTTACGATAGTTAAACGCGATGACAAGACGCAGCTAACGCGATCTGCTAACGCGCGCTAGCAGATCGCGTTAGCCGTATGGAAAGAGTCGTTTTCCCTGTGGTTAGCTCTAAAACGCTATTTGGCAGCTCAAAATAGCGATTTTTAGCGTCCTTACGGGAAAAAACGTGCTAAAACACATTTACTGGAGTTTTGGAGCTTTTTGACCCCTCAGGGCGAAAACTCCCCTACCCCCAGGTCGTCCGGGAGCTGTTACATGTATGCCCCCAACCCATTTTTCCGGCCCATGTATGGAGCCATCCTTGATAATTACAGTAAAAAACATCTGTACTGCGAGATAACAGTCCTGCTTTTAGAGTGCCAACTGGTATGGGGTGTATTGGGCTTTTTTGTGCTCCAATGTACCGGTACCGTACCCTGTGCTTTCGGTTTTGGTACATCCCCTTTCCGGCAAAGTTAAGAACAAACTCGCCGAAAATACGAAAGACTGAATAATTGGATTTCAACTAAAACTGCAAATTTTACACTCAACATTGCCTAAATGCTTTCTCGAAGCCTAGTTCTTCTGGCCCCGATGGCCAACTAAGACGCTTCAAAATTTTAATCCTATTGCAAAAGGTCCGGAATATACTTGTTCACTGAAATGCAATTTTTGCCTAGCTACGCAAGGATTCGGTAATAGGGGTGTCACACATTTATCCAGGTATTGTTCGCATTCTAGTTCTGGAGTGCCGAGCCAAAGCGATCTTGACTTGTCTGACTGATTGGAGACTTGTTTATCCATAAAAGCTCGCTTTCATACGTACACCAGAGGAGATAATAACAGAAAGCTACTAAGCAGCGGTCTTCATTTTTGATTAGAGAAAAGAGAATTGAGAGTGTGTGTAGAGTGGAGAGTGTGGTAGCAGATCTGATTGCCGCTCACTGTAGCCACTCGAATCGGAACCGAGTCGTCAGTAGAAAGTTGCAGACTTCTCACCTCTTCTGCAGAAGGAAACCTGTCGTTGGGATGGCTGAAACTTTATAACTATAAACTATATATTTCGTGTCTAAATTATGCTTTCGCATAAATCTAACGGCTATATTACTCCACTCCATCCCACTCCAGACATGGGTAGCATTTCGACTGATGGTGGTAGAATTTGCAATTCCTGAAGGGAGTAGGAGCGCCCATACATGTACAATAGTTGGGGGGAATGGGGGGTATTTCCCCCAGGCCCGATTTTCGGAGAAAATTCCCCCCCACAGCCGGATTCTGGGGGGCGGAATTTTTTGAAACCCTATTTTGGGTTTCCAAACCTTGGAACAGGGTTCCAAAAGCCCTAGTTAGGGTTACTGAAACCCTAAATAGGGTTCCGGAACCCTATTTAGGGTTTCAGTAGCCCAAATTAGGGTTCCGGAACCCTATTTAAGGTTTCAGAAACCCAAATTAGGGTTCCGGAACCCTATTTAAGGTTTCAGAAACCCAAATTAGGGTTTCAGTAACCCAAATTAGGGTCTCAGAAACCCAAATTAGGGTTCCGGAACCCTATTTAGGGTTTCAGTAACCCAAATTAGGGTTTCGGAACCCTAATTAAGTGTTTCAAAATCTCTAAAGAAGGTTCCAGAAATGCATTTTAACTGCATTATGTCGAATAAAATGGTTTTTTGCTCGTTTTAAAGCAAAGTCTCTACCTTATAACCACAATTCTGTGCTGCGGTTTAGCGTGGCAACTGAGGGAGTAGTTGGCGACTGGCGTGTAGACGTCGTACGTAAATCGAACAGCTCCTCTGAGATGTGAATCCATTCTAAATCAGTCTACATGCAATACCAACAAGTACGAGCGACTCTACGTTAAAATGCGGCATCAGCAGCTATACTATTGAACTATTGGGGACTCGTGGACTGTGCGGAAGGCTTAGACGTGGCAGACATCACGGACATCTGGTTGTGTCTCCTATTCGTACATGTAACAGATAATCGGCCGAAGGGGAAGGGAGACGGTGCCGCCCGGACGCTTTTCGGATAAAAATCGCTAATTACCGCTCAAATATGCTGTTTTACAGGCAATTTTTGTGTTTGAAGTTGTAAAAAATCGCAAAAATTTGCTCAAAAATTAGTTGCCAGAAAATCGGAGGGGGTCTAGCCTAAGTGGGGTGGTGTCCCTGTAACGGACCCCCTGTTACATGTATGCCCCTATTGTTGCACAGGTCTTCAGTGGTTCCGAGTCTTCCAGGTCACCATTAAATTCTCTTAACCAACCTTTCACCCGATTTTCTTGCTCTGTTCTGCAAAGTTCGGTTTCTCTTCTCGCTCAGCCATCTAAACAGATCCAGCTGCATACATACATAAGCCCGAAAAAATCCGGAAGGTTCTCGAGGCCCCAAAACACGCCTATAATATTGCCTTAAAAAGCCTTAAAATTTTCTCCCTCCGGGAAACGGCTGGAGACATACGTACATTTAATTTGTACAGGGGGTCCGGGGCTCTGCCCCCACCCGACTTAGGCCAGACCATACATGGGCCGGGGGGGGGTAAGGGGGCGGTATACCCCCCTCGGCCGGCCATACCCCCCTCGGCCGTCCATACCACCCCCCTCGGCCTTCAACCCCCCCCTCCCGGAGGGAGAAAATTTCGCTTATTTAAGGCAAAATAGGCGTTTTTTTGCCTTTTTTCGGGGGGCCCCCCCCCCCCCCCCCCGAGGTCTCAACCCCCCACCCCCCCTCCGGATTTTTCCGGCCCATGTATGGGCCAGACCGCCCGGATGGAACGCCCCCTTCCCGAGACCATTTTTCCCACCCTCCTCCGATTTTTCTGGCAAGTAATTTTTTGAGCAAATTTTGGTGACCATTTTTTACATACAATGTCAGACACTAAAATTTCCAAAATTGCCTGCAAAACAGCGCTCTTAGCTGTACGCCAAATTAACGATTTTTAACAAACAGACTCAGAAAGAAATCACTAATTTTTAGCTTAAAATTCGCTTGAAAAGCCTTTGGAAACAGAAATTGGCGCTTCAGCTGATGATATTTAAGAGGAATCGGTGTTTTTGTAAGCCCTTTTTATCGTTTTTTTGCTTGTTTTAGCTCTAAAGCTCTGTTTGCCAGCATAAAATAGTGGTTTTAGCCTCGATACTGAAAAATACGTGCCAAAACGCATTTCCAGGCGTTTTTTCCAGCTGTTTGAACTTCTGGACTCCCTTCTGGGCGAAGCCCCCTTGACCCCGGAGGCCGTTCCTGAAAGCCGACCGTATTAACGCACAGCCGTGGGCGCGGCCTCTGGGCCAAAGAAGAAAACGCGCCTCCAGTTTCCGCCGCAAGCGCGTGCACAAATAAAAAGAAGAAAATACCAACGACGCGAAGGCCCGATGGACACAAGCTTTTGCACTTCTTTCTGTGCCAGGATTACGATTCTTGTTTTGGTTCGCTTCTATACTGGATTGATTATATGCAATGAATGAATGAGAGGCAGAATAATGGGAACCTACTACCTACAGTCTTAAAGCAATTACTCCCTCTAACGTTGCGATGAATTGAGACTGGCTCGAAATGGGTTGTTTACCTACCTATCTACCTGCACGCATGAACGACGCGGCATAAAACAGAGTGTTTAAAAGAATCGGTCCGTACTATCACTTTTGCCGTGCATTACTGCACTTGTTCGTTTTGCATGGATTTTAACTTGGAGGAAGGCTATGAAAGTTTATTGGCCGTTTCTGATCGCCAACTACCTCTTCTCTTCCCCCAATTAGTATTATTTTGGCTACTCCCTATTCCCAAATTTTAAAGTTTTTGGACTTCAAATTTTAAAGGGCCAACTACATATCAAGTATTTGAACAAACAGCTGCACCTCCGTAATACCAAGAATGTATAAAAGAGTAGCAAGAATGTGCCGCTCAGCGGCCGGCCGAGTGTCGATGCGCCCTCATTAGACATAAAGAGCTCAGACAGAATAGCCTATTTTAACTTATTTTAGTGACAAATAAGCTAAAAAAATCTTGACCTTAGTTAAAAATCGGACTTTTTTGCTTACCATCCTTTCAACCACCCATCAATCTGCCGGCACCCCCTCAGGATTTGAAAATCTACCACCCCCCTCAGCCGAAATGCTAGCCCATGTCTGCTTCTGCCCTCCTGCTCCTGTTTTAAATGTTGTTGTTTGTTTTTTAGTTTTACTGACCTTTCGGACAGCTCAGGACACCCCTCGCTCTTTTCAGAGCCATTCAATGGGGTAGCCCTGCCTACAAACAACCCTGCCCTTTGTTGCTGCCATTAGGTGCTTAGGCAGCGCCGGTTTGGTTCCCATTTAGCTACTGGCCATCACCGGCTGTTGGCGGTCCGGTTTGGGCTTTACGTCCACTACTTCCAGTCGCTTCGACCAGCTTCGAACCCACAAACAACGGCTCTCACGGATGCCGGGGTCGCCGATCCGATCCGATGTGCAGGGGGGGCTTTTACAGCCCTACGCTCAGACCTTGCGATCCATTGCGCAACCCCCGTGTTTCGTCATCTCGGACGTTTCCCTTCTATCACTGCCAGCCACTCTAGCCATGCTGTTGGGCGCCAGGGACTAAGAGAGCGCCTAGCGCATTGGCGTCATAGTGCTGACAGCGTCCACTGCCGCCCGGCCGAAGAGGAGTAAACCGGTATAGGCCTTGTTGTGTCGTCTCAGCCAGCACTTGACGTCATTGATCTTTCTCCAAGTTGGCATGCTGTAGGAGCGGCTTTGGTGCTATGGCAGATCCAGTTGGTTCCCATTTTATCTACTCGCTGTAACCAGCTTTCGGTGGCCTGGGTGGAGCGTTGTGCCGACGACCAACTCTTTGCAGCAAGAAACTTGCCGCGCCGAGAGGATGAACCACTACAACCGCTAGGGATGCAGGGGCCGCCGTGACTCAGAGGCAGCAAGCTACCCACTGAGCCAACGACGCGGCCTGCCGGGGTCGCCTTGACACACGGGATTGCATAACTACCCGTGGCCAAGACGTGACAAGTGTGTGGAGTGAGCAGCTCTTTGCTGCTGAAAGCATTTAAGAACTAAGTGTTGCTGTCAACAAGCTGAGAATGCCGAGAAATTGATGTTTCTGAGAGCTATCGTGCCACTGTTAGGTTTTGACTGCCATCGGTCTCTGAGTTGTCCAGGAAAAACTGTTCTTTTTTCAGTTCCAGAGAGATAAACTTGGTGTCAGTTTTGTTTTTGCCCTACTTTCCAACCCGAAAAATATCGAAAATATCGATGCGAAATATCGCGATGTCGATATCGATATATCGTCGGAACCCTGATACTAGCGTAATCCCGGTTTCGCGAAAAAAACACAGAATGCATTGAATTTTGAAATGGATATATACATTGTTCTTTTCTCTTGGTGTCTGCAGTCACTCTGTAGGCCCATAGATTTACTGAAGCCGCGCAGTTGGTGTTGTTGCTCTTTTTCGAGGGGATTTTTGCGTCGGAAGCTGCGTCAGGTGCGGCGTAAACTGGAGGCGCGTATTCTTCTTTGACCCAGAGGCCGCGCCCGCCGGCTGTGCGTTTATGCGGACGGCTTTCAGGAACGGCACCCCGGAGACCTGTTACATGTATGCTGGACCCACCCTCCAAAATTGCCACGACCCCCAGATCGGTAGGCCCACACCCAAATTTCCAGATTTTGACTAACCCAACCGATTTTTCCGGTCCATCACATAGTATGTAATAGGTCCGGGCGCGGGCGATGGAGTTTTCTTCAGTTCTTCCTAAACGCCTGGAAATGCGTTTTTAGCACGTTTTTCTCAGTACAGAGGCTAAAAATCACTATTTTAAGCTGTTAAATTTCAGCGTTTCAGAGCTAAAAACAAGCAAAAAAACGATGAAAAGGGCTTACAAAAACACTGGTTCCTCTTATACAGTATATCAGCAGCGGGAACGCCAAATTCGGCTACCAAAGGCTTTTCATGCGAATTTTAAGCTAAAATTGGTGATTTCTGAGCCAGTTTGTTATTACTGGAGCCATAGATGTAACAGGTCATCCGCCGAACGGGGAGGGGGGTTGGGGGTCTTGTGCCGGCCGGGGGGGGGGTTGAGCCCAAATTCTAGGGAGGGGGACTGGGCGCTAAAAAAACGCTCAAAAATCGCAATTTTTCGGCTAAAAATCGTCAAATATCGCTAAAATTTGGGCTCACAAGTGCTGCTTTATACAGGCGATTTTATCAATTTTAGAGTACGGAATTCTAAAAAATTGCAAATCTGCTGAAAAAATTACTTGCAAGAAAATCGTACGGGGTCGGATAAATCGTCTGGGCTTCCTGATCGGCGAATTCTAGCCTAACTCTGGTGGGGGAGATACCGCTGGACCCCCTGTTACACGTATGCATATCGACATAAAGAGATGTATAAAATTGTCACCTCTCTTTAGCGGCCTTGAACTGTCTCCAGTTGAGGCATTTTCTAGTGACGTCGCGAGGCACAAAAGACCACCATTTAGGCCGGATAGCTTCTCCATAATGCATCGGCTTTGAACGGCGAAATCGCTTCGACCGATCGAACGTTCTCGAATCGCACACAGCAGCTTTCCTAGTGCAGGACACACCGCCCACCAACGAACAACTGACATCGGTTAGCATGGTAAGCGAGTCTCCCTGATTGTCAGGGAACAGGGACAGTTTATCGGCAGGAAATTGCTCAGTTCTGTCTGATGCCGCTGAGTCTGAGGTACCTGCACCGGCCGCCGATGAGGGTTCGGCTTCTTCTGGGTTTCTCGACTGAGGGGCTGCACTTCTAGAAAGGGAAGTGCAGTCGTACATGCAAATTGAAATAACAGTGTCTAATCTCTATTAGAGATCACGGAGATGTTTTTTCCGACGTCTACCCGAAAGAAGGGTAAACCCTCCTCAGCCCACACACAAGCAGCATAAAATAACATCCCCATAGGGCCGGTTCTGGCGGAGGGAAAGTACATTAGTAGCGCGTAATTTTCCACGCTAGATGGCGCGTTGGACCGAAAAACATTCGGCCGTGGAATCCATTCCTTATTATTCCGCTTATGTTCTAAATACGAAATTTCTCTAGTGGTACTTTTACATTTGGCAAAACTGACCTCTAAAGCGTGCCCTATACTGATGAGTCTCTAACAGTCAGAGAGACTAGGCTAAAGACGGATCCGCTCCTTTTATAGCTTACCTCTCCATTATGCTATGATGTCCCATTGATTGATGGCTTTTAAACGCCTACTTAGCCTTACATGGCTTAGCCTTCTATTATGGCTACCACTCATCAGCAGCATAGCGAGTTAAGAGTGGTAGCCATAATAGAAGGCTAACAAGACATGTAAGGCTAAGTAGGCGTTCAATAGCCATCAATGGGACATCATAGCCATAGTCGGCGAGGTAAGCTATAAAAGGAGTGGATCCGTCTATACAGCTTAGTCTCTCTGACTGTCTAGTGGTACTTTCAAATATTCAAAACAGGCCCTCCAAAGTGTGCAAAGAAACTTTTATGCAGTCGGAATGTCATCCACAGCTGAGGTGGCGCAGACAGTTTCGGGTTAACGTGCCCTTGTAGCTTGGAAATTTACTGTAGATATACACGAAAGTAGGGAAATCGGAGCGAAGCTTTAAAATAATCAATCTACCTGAACCGAACAACAGTAAAGCCAAGACGCGTAAGCTGCGTGTAAACCACAAATTGAGGCCAGGGAATGGTCCTGAGAACGTTCTGGTAGCACTGCTGAATGCTCAGGGGCACATCGTTGTAAACAATTTGAAAATCGTTCTGCAACAATTCTTTCTTTCATGTAACAGAACAAATATAAATAAGCTTCTGATATTAAGCAGTGAAGAGTGTAGTGGTGGTAGCTACCATACATGTAACAGCTCCGGGCCGACCTGGGGGAGGTGGGTTTCCTCAGGTGGGAGGTCGAGAGGGGTTTCGCCCACAGGGGGTCCAAAATTTCAAAAAGCTCCAAACCGCCTGGAAATGCGCCTTTTAGCACGTTTTTTCAGTATGGACGCTAAAAATCGCTATTTTAAGCTGCCAAAAATGCACAAAAAGGGCTTCCAAAAAGCCCGATTTCTCATAAATGTCAACAGTGGAAACGCCAAGTTCGGTTTCCAAAGGCTTTTCAAGCGAATTTTAGGCAAAAAATTAGTGATTTCTGAGCCAGAGAAATCCCGAGATGTCTTCTAATCTATTAATGAGTGTTCAATGAGTTGGAATTTGTCAGTGGTGTTGCACATAATTTTGAAATGAATCCATGAAATTGCTTTGCTATTTTGTTATGCTATGTTTTAATTGCTGTTTGCATTGTTATGCTATGTTTTAGTGGCAACGTATGTTGCCATACGGACTTATTTTAAAAAATATTCCTGCCGCCTAATAGTACCGCTAAATAGCCTAATCGGCGTCACCTAGTCGCCGTCGGCAAATAGTCCTGCTTCGTTTTCATTGACCCTATTTTTTATTGCATTTCAAACATTTACTCAGTTATAGAATACTGAACAGGACATATAACTGCTTGCGCAGGAAGTGCCCTCTGACTAGAAAACACAGGACGACCCTATAGCTGTACATAATACAGTCAGGCACTTAACGCCGTTTATGGTGCCAACACCATAAGGTACCGGTACCATATGGTACCGGCACCCATGGTCATGGGTAGTAGCATACATGGGCCGGGGGGTCTGGGGGTTTGCCCCCCAACTTGGGCTCGACCCCCACAAACGACCCCACCCACCCACCTGAAGCCGACTTTTGTTCCTGACCCCAACCACCAAAATCGCCGCGACCCCCCAAAATCGGCAGGCCCACCCCCAAATTTTCGGATTTTGACTACCCCCAACCCATTTTTCCGGCCCATGTATGGGTAGTAGGGGTACCATAAACGGGGTTAAGTGCCTACAGGGTTCGTGCGGCTTTTGGATAGCAAAATTCCCTGACCTTTCCCTGACTTTTCCATGACCAAAGTCAAAATTCCCTGACTAACCAGGGTGAGAAAACTGCAACCAATGTGAGAAAATTTTGAAAAATACGTAGCTTTGAAAAATGCATTTGCAATGGTAAATTTCCGTTTTAAGTAGTAGTTAGTATATGAAGTCTGAAGATCGATCTTCAAAAGAGGGTTGTGAAAAGTTGTGACTAGACCATTTGGCGATGAAATGTTTCTGCTGCTATCAAATTTTTCCCTGACAAGACACCAAATTCCCTGACTTTTCCCTGATTCCCTGATTTTTTTTAAATTCCCTGACTTTTCCATCACTCCCTGACTTTCCAGGTGCCGCACGAACCCTGGCCTGACTGTAATACTAGACACTACCACATTCACTTCACATAACTATTATACGAAATACTGCAGGCAGTACAATTTCAAGTGCACACTTGATTAAATAAATTTAAAAAATCCTACGGTGAACCGAAGGCAAAAAACCTTGCGGCGAATAGTTGGAGGTAAACTGATGGCGGCGAACTGGGCGGCTCCCGGGAGGAGGTAGCAACTTTTGCTACTCACAAGGAGCAACACCCTCTTTTTTGTCGATTTCAAAATCGAGTACCTACCACTTCAGCCAGAAAGACAGCCTCCTCGGGGTACAAGAAGTGTCGAGCTCCCTCAGTAAATCCCATAGTTTGATAGCGATTTCCGCACCGCTTCTCTATAACGCACAGCCCTGACGACGGATCGAACCTGGCTCTGCCTAGATGCCACCTCAAACAAACCAAGTGTCAAAATTAGAAGTAATTCTCAACCAATCTACAAACTCTTATGATACATACATTATGTACATGCCGGGGCCGGTGTTACTAGACATGGGCCGCGGGGGGTCCGGGCGTTTGCCCACTCCGCAACTTGGGCTCGACTCAACATACGATACCCCACGCACGCACCAAAATCGCCGCGAACCCCCAAAACCGGCAGGCACACCCCCTAAATTTTCGGATTTTGACTAACACCAATCCATTTTTTCCGGCCCATGTATGGAAGGGGGTGCTGAGCACAGTTGTTAGGGTCAAAAATTAAAAAAAGACTTTATTTTTAAAAAAAAAGCTTTTTTGAAGGCTTTTTTGAAGGTCGCGTCTTGGCCATGGGTAGTTTACGCTATCCCGTGTGTCACGGCGGCCCCGGCACCCGTGGAAGCGGTGTGTTTGTGGGTTCGAAACCTGTCGAGGCGATGGGAAGTAGTCGACACAAAGCCCAACCCAGGCCGTCGAAAGTCAGCAATGGCAAGTAGATAAATGGGGACCAAACCTTAGCTGTCTTGCACACACCAACAGCAAAGGGGAGGGTTGTTGTTAAGGAGGCTGCCGGACCTTGTGTCTCTTCCTGCTCTATAGCAGTTGGCTACTCCTAGTCCGAAAGGACAAAAAGTTACAAGGCTCAAAAAAAATTTTTTTTTGAAAAATCAATATGCAAATTAAGGGAAAAAGTGGGAAAATTCACGTACATACATCCAATTTTTTGTAAATTCTTTGGAAGCAGCCAACATTTTATCCAGCAACCTGCGTAATACTTCTTTTGCATTGAGCCTAACAGCGACTGCGTAAGAAATCCATCCTTAGGATTCACCTAGAAGTGCCTCTAAAGACAATTTTCGGTGAAATTATGCAGTTACAGGCAGTGTTTAGAGCTGTATTGATAGGTTTCTCAACTGACTTAAGGTGCAAAAGTGGAAAATTTGTTGTAAGTATCTGTACTAGCATGCTGGACCCATTTAAGACGATTTTCAAAAAAAAATGTTTTTTTTAATTTTTTTAAAAAAAAGCAAAAATTTTTGGCCTTCAAAAAAAAATTTTTTAACAACTGTGGTGCTTGGTGTGTGGTTTACCTTCCTCCGGCTCTGACCGCGAAACCAAAAATACGCTCGAAAACTGGAAAATTGTCATGAAAATGCTATTTCTTTGCTATCCGATATCCGCATACATGTAACAGCTCGGGCCGACCTGGGGGAGGGGGTAGGGGGGTGGGTTAGGTGGGGGGGGGGCGATTGGGTTTCGCCCAGAAGGGGTTCCAAAATGTCAAAAAGCTCCAAAACGCCTTAAGAGCCGGTTTCTCTAGGAATCGACTTTTGCTCCTTAACCTCCGGACAAATCTCAACTTTTTGTCTCCGATTTGGCTAAAATTTTGTATTTTGGTATAATTTGACCTAAAAAGACATTTTATCACCTTTCCGGCCATTTTTGAGAGGGTCACTTTTTCGACCCTCTCACAGATTTTGAGTCATAACTCGGGACCAAATGATCGTAGGAACTTGCGAATTGCAGATTTAGAATCAGAACATTATTCTCTTTCAAACGATACCCTACTCGACTGCATTGCAGAGAAAAAATTTTTTTCGAACCCCTTCCGGGACCGATTTGACCCCCACACAGTCATGTTTCCAACTGTTTTATTTCATGGCAATGTAGCGCTATGTTTTTGCTTTCGATTAAAGAAAAAAAATCGAGAAAAAAAAGGGGGCCCAAATCGAGTTTTTGGGCCTTGAAAGTTGAAAATCAAAAAATTTTTCCTTATAATGGATTGCACACTGAAAACAACACAACTTTGTCAGTTTTGAATCGATTTCGGAGATCTTTGGCACACGTATTGCACTGTTCATCTTGCACATAGCGCACAAACCTGGTCGTGGTTGCCGCTGTTTAACATGAGTTTTATGCTTATTTTGTTTATTATTTTCAATTTCGCAAACAATTTCTTGGTTTCATTTGATGTTTCCCATGATGGGCGTCCAAATTGTCTTTTTGAAAAGAATTAGAGCTGGAAATCGGGCCAGCCCAACCCAAGCAATGCCTAAGCGGAGGATAGTTGGAAACTTTTGCATTGAATAAACATTCTACATACTTGATATTTACAAGAAGTAAGCATCAATTGAATTGTGCACTATAACGAATATTTACAGAGACTGCTAAGACTCTGTTACTCTCGTTTTGCGCAGGTGTGCATGTGAATAGACTAAAATAAACATTATTGATCCTGGCCGCTGTGGGATGGTGACTGTAAAACTCGTCATCTCGACTGAACTATTGACATACATACATATGCAAAATATAGTTTGTTCAAAAAATAAGCGACCTGGCGGTTTTTTCCGAATACCTTTTTTCGGAGGCCTTGAGGCGACTTGAGCCTTATGACCAAAATTGTAGACAATGTCGAGCTCCGGCCTGGGTGAATCCTAATCTGCGCTACGTTTGCTCTGAACACTAATTTGCGCAATGTCAAAAAATGAGCTTTTTCCCTAATTATGATGAAAATTAGATGACTACAGAATTCGATTCTTGAGTCCTTGGCGACTCCAATTATGCTTTCATGACGTGTCTGGGCCAAACCGATCTGGAGATATGGCTGGTCAAACATAAAAAATCGTGAAAATGGCGTTTTTTTCAAAATTTCACAAAATAGAGGGGGAAGCATAGGCAGACTGACGGATTTGGGTGAAACTTCCTGAATGGGGTATTCTTAACTGCCGGAATCGATTCTGACACTTCTCGACCCTGAAAACCTCACTCTAATACCGTAATTCGGGTCCCAAGGTGAGGTGGCAATATGAGATTGAGCAGTCCAATACCTACATGGGCCGGAAAAATCCGGAGGGGGTCTGGAGACTTCGGGAGGGGAGGGGAGGGTCCCAAAAAAGTCCAAAAAACGCCTATTCTGCCTTAAATAAGCGAAAATTTTATGGGGTGGGCGATGGGGCTATGGCCGGCTGAGGGGGGTATGGGCCGTTGAGGAGGTAAACGCCCCTTACCCCCGGCCCATGTATGGTCCAATACCATTATAAGCACTAACAATCACTTGTTAGGCATTTGCAAACGTCTACCATTACAGCACTGCTACTTCTGACATGCAAATTTGGAAAATTTGTGTTACAGTACAAATCCGTTTTTCTTGAAGCTGTACCACCCCTTATTGGAAGCCGAATTACGGTATCAGGGTGAGGTTTTCAGGGTCAGGAAGGGTCAGAATCGATTCTGGCGATCAAGAATACCCTATTCAGGAAGTTTCAGCCCAATCCGTTGGTCTGCCTATGTTTCCCCCTATTTTGTAAAATTTACAAAAAACGCCATTTTTCGCGACTTTTGCATAATTTGACCGGCCATATCTCCAAATCGGTTTGGCCTAGACATATCATGAAAGCATCATTGGAGTCGCCAAGAACTCAAGAATCGAATTCTGCAGTCATCTAATTTTCATCGCAATTAGGAAAAAAGCTCATTTTTTGACATTGCGCAAATTAGTGTTCAGAGCAAACATAGCGCAGATTAGGATTCACCCAGGCCGGAGCTCGACGTTGACTACAATTTTGGTCATAAGGCTCAAGTCGCCCCAAGGCCCAAGCTCTAATTCTTTTCAAGACGACAATTTGGACGCCCATCATGGGAAACATCAAATGAAACCAAGAAATTGTTTGCGAAACTGAAAATAATAAACAAAATAAGCATAAAACTCGTGTTAAATAGCGGCAACCGGGACCAGGTTTGTGCGCTATGTGCAAGATGAACAGTACAATACGTGTGCCAAAGATCTCCGAAATCGATTCAAAACTGACCAAGTTGTGTTGTTTACAGTGTGCAACCCATTATAAGGAAAATTTTTTGATTTTCAACTTTCAAGGCCCAAAAACTCGATTTGGGCCCCCTTTTTTTTCTCGATTTTTTTTCTTTAATCGAAAGCAAAAACATAGCGCTACATTGCCATGAAATAAAACAGTTGGAAACATGACTGTGTGGGGGTCAAATCGGTCCCGGAAGGGGTTCGAAAAAAATTTTTTCTCTGCAATGCAGTCGAGTAGGGTATCGTTTGAAAGAGAATAATGTTCGGATTCTAAATCTGCAACTCGCAAGTTCTTACGGTCATTTGGTCCCGAGTTATGACTCAAAATCTGTGAAAGGGTCGAAAAAGTGAACCTCTCAAAAATGGCCGGAAAGGTGATAAAATGTCTTTTTAGGTCAAATTATACCAAAATACAAAATTTTAGCCAAATCGGAGACAAAAAGTTGAGATTTGTCCGGGAAGAGTCGACCCTTATATACATAAACCGGCTCTTAAAATGCGTTTTTTGCACGTTTTTTTCAGTAAGGACGCTAAATATCACTATTTTCCGAATAACGATTAAGAGCTAAAAAAACAAGCAAAAAACGACAAAAAACTTCCAAAAACACCGATTTCTCTTAAATATCAGCAGTGGAAACGCCAAATTCGGTTTCCAAAGGCTTTTCAAGCGAATTTTAGGTTATAAATTAGTGATTTCTGAGCCAGTTTGTTAGTACTTGGAGCAACTACTAGTACCTTGTATTTTCGGGTCGGGTGGGGGTCCCTTAACCTGTCTCGGGGGGGGGGGGTGAGGGGTTTTCGCCTTATCAGCTAGGGGGTAACCCCCAAACCCCCTAGTACATGCATGGGTATCCGGTATCCAAAATATACCGTATAGTGGTTTAGAGCAAAAAATGCCGGATCATCGGGCATATACCCTTGCTTAGAGGGACTTGGTTATGGTGTATAAAATTCTTCATGGATTGGTGGATGTTCCGGTCGGGGAATTATTTGAATTCGCGCGCGCGTCTGTCACGCGTGGCCACAGATTGAAATTATTTACACAGTATACTCGTCTCGACACAACCAAAAATTTCTTTGCCAACAGGGTAACAGGTATTTGGAACGCATTGCCTTCTTCAGTGGTAAATTCCTCTTCTGCAAATGCTTTTAAAAGTGAACTATCAGGTCTGAATCTACTTGCATATACTAAGGGTCGGGCATTAGAAGCCGGTCGATCGGCCCAGCCCGTCCTTTGAATCTGATCGGTATCTACTTGACTTTTGTACTAGACGATGTTCATAAATTTTTTTCTTTCTTCTATACCGGATTATGGTTGCATCTCTACCCCGGCCCATATACCTACGTGACGGAGAGGTTTGGAATTTTTAGTAAGAAGTTGCCCACGGCGGCAAATCCTTTATATATGGGCGCTTTTCTTTCACACCGATAGATACTTACAGTCGATTGAGCCTCGACTGCTGCAAGTTATCGTAGATCAGTTCCAGGCGATTTTCGATATCTCTGCGCTCCGATTCAGAACCAACGGGCTCCAGGCTCTTCGAGCCTGACGCGGCGGACGCTGTCCATTCCCTACCGGAGGCTTCTTTTTCTTTCCGGAGAGATTCATCCGGAGGCTTCTCATCACTCTCGGCGCTTTTTGCAATCATTTTCTTCTGACAAAGGCAACGCAACACACAACTGCCGGACAGCCATAGAAACATGGATGAGAGAGAACAACTACATAACTGTGCCTGCTCCCGATGAGCTGATTTTGAATTGAACTGCCGAGACGAAAACAAACAAGGGAAGGCAAGCAACGAAATGAAGAACAGAACAAAACAGCAGGCACGCGCAGCCCAGCAGGCAAAGCAAACTAGTTAGCTAGTTACTTAATTATATTTAGTTAGCTAGCTAATTAGCTAGTTATGTAATAAAAATCACGGCCCTCGCTCGGCGCGTCAGATTAGGGATGCAAATGGTATCCGGTATTATTTGGTATTATTCGGTATTATTTGGTATTTTCTAGGTATTTGGTATTATTTGGTATTTGGTATTTTTTTATACCAAATAATACCAAATAGTTTAAATAACTAAACAATTAGCTTTTAAGCGATAAATTCTGCATATTTTGCACTGTATACACTGTCAGAGCGCTTCTGTTCAGAGTTTTCTCGTTATTTCTAATTTACTAAAAGTTTAACAATGCAGATACGCAGAACAAGACGTCTCTTTACCGTTTCTGAGCATCAAAAGAACAAGGAATTCTGACCAGCTTATAACAACCATTCATGGAAAATTCTCAAAAAGTGGGAGTGGGCCCCCATGAAAGGACGCAAGGCGATTTTGGGGGAAGGGGGGCTCCGAAAAATCTGGGTTTTGGAACGATGTCGTTTATGGACGGCCCCTTTATCGAGACCGAGCCCAGACCGCAAACGTCACAACGTGCTGCTTGCCCATTTCCCGAGTCAGTGAAAAACACCCAAATTCTACTCGTTTTCTTTCTCGGCATGACTAGATTTCTTTTAGATGCAACAAAAACTCTTCCACTGAGGCAAAACTTATGATTTTTGCTGTAAAAACAAAAAGTGTGACTTTGCGCTCATTCCAAACAGCTAGCGACCTGTTTAGCAACTATTTGGAATTATTTGGTATTATTTGGTATAGAAAATACCATCTACTATTTGGTATTTGGTATTTGGTATTTTTTATACTATTTGCATCCCTACGTCAGATGCATGCCCCGCTGCGGGCGCGCATTCGCCCTCAGCCGACTGCGTAGCACAGGTCAGGGTTGCCAGGTTTTTCAGACACTATCCCCCTACTTTTCAGATAAAATCTCCCTACTTCCCCCTACCATTTTCAAAAAACCCCTACCAAAAACCCCTACCTTAAGAACTGTAGAAACTGTGGTGTTTTTATGACATTTACGTCATAATTTTGCGCAAACGTGCAAGTGTAGTAGCTAAACAATACCTAACTAATACAGTAACAGACTATAAACAAGGAATATCAAGGGACTGAATGCATAACATACATTCAGAATTTGTTTTCAAAAAGTAAAGTGCAAAACCCTCTTCAATTCATAAAAATGGGCAGAAAAGAGAAAATGAGGGTAAATCTGGGACTTTGAATGTTTTTCATTTCTGAAGTAGATACGGGGTCCTTTTACGCTATGAAAACCGATTTGGGTGCATTCAAAAATATGAGTAAAAATAACTGGGGTCATTTTTAAAACTGTACACTGGCTCTATATACAGGGTGTGCCAAAAAAAAACAACCCAGCAGAGTTTTTGCTGTAGCAACCGCAAATCTCAACCGATTTGAATGAATCCTCATTTAAATGAAAGATAAATAAATTCTTGAAAGATTGATGTAACGATTATTAAGATAGCCTGCTTAGTTCCTGAGATATTTGCCCTCAAAGTCAAAACAGAGATTTTGGCAGTGAACAAGAGTGATAAACACAACCCAGCAGATTGTTTACTTTTGCAACCATGAATCTTAACCGATTTGAATGAATCCTTTTTTGAATGAAAGATTGATAAATTCTTCAAAAATTGGTGCAATTTTTATTGAGATTCACTGCTTAGTTCTTGAGATATTTGCCCTCAAAATCAGAAACAGATTTTGGCAAAGAACAAGAGCGATTCCGTTGCACTTCATAATAAAGCAGATTCCTACTGCTGGGGCTAATGACACTTTACTGTTGAAGTGAACCGAGTTTATGTGTCACCAGTAAAGCCTCCAATAGCCCTCAACAGTAGCAGGAATCCGTTTTATTACGAAGTGCAGCGGAAAATAAAAAATTCCCTCTTGTTCACTGCCAAAATCACAGTTTTGATTTTGAGAGTGAATATCTCAGGAACTAAGCAGAGTACATTAATAAACGTTACATCAGTCCTTCAAGAATTTATTTATCTTTCATTTAAAAAAGGATTCATTCAAATCGGTTGAGATTTGCTGTTGCTACAGCGAAAAATCTGCTGGGTTGTTTTTTTTTGGCACACCCTGTATATGTATGTTCACCAAAAGACGGACACAGGTTTTTCAGGCGAGAAATCTGAAAGTAATGGAATGCTAGGTAGTAAACACATAAATCCGACCAAGACCGAAATTCTGTCAATATTATTACGTGCAAGTCATAGTTATTCGAAATTTCAGGGTTTCTAACAACGTCCATCAACGACGTTATTGCAGAAGGGGACATGGGGTCGGCTAGAATCCGACGACAGGCACGCACCAAGAGGGGGACGGGGTTAGCAACTTTTTTCGGAAGTTTAGGGAACTGTGGTTGCGTCATTTTCGATTTAGGTACATACATACATACATAGTTTCTATGTATAGAAAAGCTTCCCCGAGTGGTTAATAGGGATTTATTTAATTAACAGTACTGTATGTACTACATTTCTTGTCGGGGGAAGGGTAAACGGAAAACGACGTCGCCTTAGCGGGGTCCGAAAAATCGAGATTTAGGGACGTCGGCGTTTATGGACTCTAAACATAAATGATAATCTGACTATCGGCCTCTCTGTCCGACCACTACTGGATAAACTTGGAGGGCTCTGTTCAACAAAGTTTCCATATTTTACTTACTCTGCTACTCCAACTAAAATGGAATGTGCAGAACAAGTAGAACGGGTCAAGAACTTTCTAAAAAAACTAACAAAAATTACATATTTACAGCTCAATCCTAACATGTGTTGTGTTATTGATGAAGTGACCAGAATTTCCACTCTTTTTACATTTATGATGCAGACAGACATGATAAGCTACAAAAACCTAAAATATCATTTGCGTAACTGAGTGTAAAAACCCCTACTTCATCCTACCAAAATGTAAAAAAAACCCTACCAAATCCCCCTACCCCCTACCTAAAAAATTTCCCCCCTACCGAGCGACAAAAACCCCTACCCTGGCAACCTTGGCACAGGTTAGCGCGTGAAATTTAAAGCGCGCCGTTTTGCTTGCCGCTTGCATGCGGGGCGGGCCCGTCGCATCGCACCTTTCTTTGTTCTGCTGTGTAGGCTTGGCGGAGGAATGTTGATGTGCCTGAGATCCTCCCGCTCACCGTTAGCGTGTAATGCGAGTGCCACTTTTGTCTTCCCAGTGAAAGCGATAGAATAGATTTGTGATTATCAGTCCAGCCTTCCTATCGCGTTTCTTAGCAAGATGGGCTCATTCTGTGCTATAGAAACGTGTGATCAGCTCTCTTCTGAACTTAAAAAATCGGTCTCGAGTTCAAGATTTTGGATTTTAAGAGCCGGTTTTAGTTAATGACGACCTTTGAGCGGCCAAAGTTTTGGCGAGGTTCTTCGATTTCGCTCAAATTTTCCATGCAGACATACAGTACATATATTGATGTAAGAATAAGAAACATTACCTGCAATTTTCAGCTACCGGGACGCCCCGGTTCCGGAATTAGAAAAATTCGTTTTGTGGCAATAACTTTTTTATTTGTAGCTGTAGCGAGTTGGGAGTACGGTTGGACGCATATATGCAATATGCAATATCAAACAATGCATATATGCATGGTTTTTGGCATGCATATATGCATATGCAATATCATATGCATGCAAAATTCCAATATGCAATAGTCATATGCAAATTGACCCTGATATCAAAATTTTGCATATTTTTAGTTTGCATCAGGGGGGGGTCGCACGACGGACTTTTCCAAAATATGATGGGCGCCACTTCGTTAGGCGCTTATAACTTCTGAAGGAAAAGAGGCACAGAAATGGGCCTCCAACCATTCGACGTAGTTTACGGCGAGCTTTCAAACAGACCAACCCGCGCCTTTCTATGTCTACTGGTTGGCGCGAAATTCAAATTTTCCTGACTAGCAAAAGTAGTGCCGATGCAACACCTGACAAACGTGCGCACCGTTCTGGCGCCCTTCAAGCTAGAGGGCCGGCTAATGGCGCATTGCGCAGATAATTGCGTGGGCAATCCAGCCGTGCAAGCCGCATTGTTCTGAGGGCTCATACGCCAGAACGGCGACCATTCAAAAATTGGGTCGAAAATGGTGCATTTTCTGACTGATTTTTTGACAGGTTTTGACGCCTGTCGCCAATATACTTGCTCTAAACGCGGCGGCTCACCCACCAAACGATAGCCAACAATCTCAGGATTCCGAAACTGTACTCACATTTCCGTTTCGTACCTGTTTTATGCCTCTTTTTGCCCAGGAACTGTGCATTGGTCAGCAACACTAAATTTTAGCTCCAGAAAAACATGCAAATTTTGGAGAACTGAGGAGGAAATTTCAACATGTCTTGAATACGATTTGTAGAGAGGACTGAGAGCTTTCGATCGGTATAGTGCATGACCTCCCAGGATAAAATTTTCTTCTGAGGTCTTTTGCATTTTTGCATTTTGTCCGGTTTTTATCATCGATTTTACTGGGTTTTCGGCACATAACTCTTTTGTATGAGCATGTAGGCCAATGGGTGTGCCACCAAACGATGGCCCACATCCGTGCGCATTCGGCGGTGTGCAACACGACAGGCTGCGATCACTGGGTGGGGTGCGCCTTACCGAAATGTTCCACCGGTCTGGGTTTTTCGACTCTTCTTGGCAGTTTTTCTTGGAAGCTGAACTAATAATTGAGCACTGCGCGCCGATTTACCCATAGAATGATAGATTGGAAGCTAAGGATTCCCTTAAATGTGATTATCGTTCCGTTTCGTAGCTGTTTCACGCACTTTTCCCCCAACATGCTGCCCCGGTCTCAAAATAGTCACAGTGACCACTGGGGAAATGCGCGAATTTTGGAGAACTGAGGAGGAAATTTCAACATGTCTTGAACACGATTTGCAGAGCGGACTGAGAGCTTTCGATCGGTATAGTGCATAACCTCCCAGCCCAACATTTTCTTCTGAGGTCTTTTGCATTTTTGCATTTTGTCCGGTTTTTATTATCGATTTTACTGGATTTTCGGCACATAACTCTTTTGTATGAGCACGTAGGCCAATGGGTGTGCCATCAAACGATGGCCCACATCCGTGCGCATTCTGTGGTGTGCAATACGACAGGCTGCGCTCACTGTGTGGGGTGCGCCTGACCGAAATGTTCCGCCCATATGGATTATTCGACTACTTCTTGGCAGTTTTTCTGGTAAGCTGAACTAATAATTGAACACTGCATGTCGATTTATCTATAGAATGATTGGTTGCATGCTAAGGATTCCGAAAATGTGACTATTGTTCCGTTTCGTAGCTGTTTCACGCACTTTTACCCGATATGCTGCCCTGGTCTCAAAATGGTCACTGTGAACACTGCGAAAATTCGCGAATTTCGGAGAACTGACGATGAAATTTCAATATGTCTTGAATACGATTTGTAGAGTGGACTGAGGGCTTTCGATCGCTATAGAGCATGGCCTCCCAGCATAAAATTTTCTTCTGAGGTCTTTTGCATTTTTGCATTTTGTCTGGTTTTATCATCGATTTTACCGGGTTTTTGGCACGTAACTCTTTTGTATGAGCACATAGGGCAATGGGTGTGGCAATGGCAATCCAGTTGGCTCCAATTCTACCTACTAGCTGCCACCAGCTTTCGACTGAAATATGCATATTATGGACTGTTCTGTTTCTGAAGCAACAGGCGGATGATATTTCAAAATTACCCACCAATCAGAAGGATTCTGCAATGATTACACTTCCTATTGGCCACATTTTCAAATTTTCTATTCAGTTCTCCAAAATTCGCGCATTTCCGCAGTGTTCACGGTGACTATTTTGAGATGAGGGCAGCATATCGGGGGAAAAAGTGAGTGAAACAGCTACGAAACGGAACGATAATCACATTTTCGGAATCCTTAGCTTCCAATCTATCATTCTATGGGTAAATCGGCGCGCAGTGTTCAATTATTAGTTCAGCTTACCAGAAAAACTGCCAAGAAGAGTCAAAAAACCCAGACCGGTGGAACATTTCGGTCAGGCGCACCCCACCCAGTGATCGCAGCCTGTCGTGTTGCAGACCGCCGAATGCGCACGGATGTGGGCCATCGTTTGGTGGCACACCCATTGCCCTACGTGCTCATACAAAAGATATATGTGCCGAAAACCTAGAAAAATCGATGATAAAAACGGACAAAATGCAAAAATGCAAAAGACCTCAGAAGAAAATTTTATGCTGGGAGGCCATGCTCTATAGCGATCGAAAGCTCTCAGTCCGCTCTACAAATCGTATTCAAGACATTTTGAAATTTCCTCCTCAGTTCTCCAAAATTCGCGCATTTCCCCAGTGGTCGCGGTGACTATTTTGAGACCAGGGCAGCATATCGGGGGAAAAGTGCGTGAAACAGCTACAAGACGGAACGATAATCACATTTTCGGTATCCTTAGCATTGAATCAATCATTCTATGGGTAAATCGACGCGCAGTATTCAATTATTAGTTCAGCTTACCAGAAAAACTGCCAAGAAGTAGTCGAAAAATCCTGACCGGCGGAACATTTCGGTCAGGCGCACCCCACACAGTGAGCGCAGCCTGTCGTATTGCACACCACAGAATGCGCACGGATGTGGGCCATCGTTTGATGGCACACCCATTGCCCTACGTGCTCATACAAAAGAGTTATGTGCCGAAAACCCAGTAAAATCGATGATAAAAACAGGACAAAATGCAAAAATGCAAAAGACCTCAGAAGAAAATTTTATGCTGGGAGGCCATGCTCTATAGCGATCGAAAGCTCTCAGTCCGCTCTACAAATCGTATTCAAGACATGTTGAAATTTCCTCCTCAGTTCTCCGAAATTTGCATGTTTTTCTGGAGCTAAAATTTAGGGTTGCTGACCAATGCACAGTTGCTGGGCTAAAAGAGGCGTAAAACAGGTACGAAACGGAAATGTGAGTACAGTTTCGGAATCCTGAGATTGTTAGCTATCGTTTGGCGGGTGAGCCGCCGCGTTTAGAGCAAGTATATTGGCGACAGGCGTCAAAACCTGTCAAAAAATCAGTCAGAAAATGCACCATTTTCGACCCAATTTTTGAATGGTCGCCGTTCTGGCGTATGAGCCCTCAGAACAATGCGGCTTGCACGGCTGGATTGCCCACGCAATTATCTGCGCAATGCGCCATTAGCCGGCCCTCTAGCTTGAAGGGCGCCAGAACGGTGCGCACGTTTGTCAGGTGTTGCATCGGCACTACTTTTGCTAGTCAGGAAAATTTGAATTTCGCGCCAACCAGTAGACATAGAAAGGCGCGGGTTAGTCTGTTTGAAAGCTCGCCATAAACTACGTCGAATGGTTGGAGGCCCATTTCTGTGCCTCTTTTCCTTCAGAAGTTAAAAGCGCCTAACGAAGTGGCGCCCATCATATTTTGGAAAAGTCCATCGTGCGACCCCCCCCCTGGTTTGCATATTTTTTGTCAAAGGCGCCGCTGACTTTTCGTGCTCTATACTTATGTTCTGAAGAACGGTAAACGACTCAAATGCAGTGTTGGCAATAAAAAAGACGGCCTGATATTTTTCGAGTTTTCTGAATAATTTCAAATGGCCGCCATTCTGTCGATTTTCAACCGAATAAAAAGATTTTTGAGACTATCATTACTATTGTTTATTAAGAGTTTCTTTGGCCAAGTCCTAGCCAACAAGCCGTCTATAACCTCGAGTTATGCCCTTCCGAAATCAACGGACACGGATTTTCAGACGTCAATTTTGAACGCACGTATCTCACGAACCATATTCATCGGATCTTTCCGAAGTTTTGCAGGTTAACCAATCTTTATATGGCCTTAAGAACCTGAAGAGCTCAGCTTTCTAACGCAACCGGTTAAAATCTGGCGGATTTTCAGTTTAAGTCAAGGTGAAAAATTAGCATTGTCAATAATGAGGGTGGTGCCCTCTAAACATAAAGCACGGTTGTATAGCCTAATTTATAGGTGTTCATTGTGCTGTCTTAGTTGAGGCGATTGTAATCCATGACCCCACCACATGTAGTTCGTATAAACTGCTTTCTGTGCAAGGGATGACATCCTCATTTTTAGCTGTGCTCTTCAGGTTCTTAAATCTATATAAAGATTGGTTAACCTGCAAAATTTAGGAAAGCTCCGATGAAGGTTTTGTCTGATATTTATGTTCAAAATTGACGTCTGAAAATTCGGGTCAGTTCATTTTGGAAGGGCATAACGCCACGCTACAGAAGGCTAGCAAGCTAGGACTTGGCCAAAACAAACTTGTAAGAAATAATAATAATAATCATGCTAAAAATATTTTCATTCCATTGAAAATTGACGGAATGGCGGCCATTTGAAATTTTTCGGAAAACTCGAAAAATGGCCAGAAGTACTCCTCCAAAAAGTACAAATTTCAAAGAGAGCTATTTTGGATTGGCCGATTTCTGGTTTTGAGCTGAGCAAAAATGAAAGAGTTTGTTTAGCGAATTTGCGAATTTCTGCAAGCACCTCATTGCTACATGAATATCTGGAGTTTTTAGCAGAATTGTTCAAACTAAGACGACACAATGAACATCCCAAAATAGCCAATCGGACTGGATTTCGGTGTTTAGGATAGTCGCCACGTTTTTGCTAATTTTTCATCAAATTAAAAACAAAAAAATTCGTTTGTAAAACTAGGACAGGACTACAAACAGCTAGTTATACCAAACTAGATAGAACAAATTTGAACATACAAACAGTTATTTAGTCAAAAAGCTGTAACGTCAACTATTTTTTTATCTAGAAATTGCGAAATGAGCTGGTCTTTCATGCAAAACTGTGTTTCCCCTCTTGTTTTTTCCAGACGAGGTCTGTATCTGTAAAATAGGTATGCCTAATAAATGCTGAAGATTGCATAGACATTCCAACCAAACTCGAAAATGCTTGGAAATCCAGTTATCGATTTCAGGCCGCCTTGATAAAATATGCAAATATGCAAAAAATATGCACATATCTCATTTTTGAATGCATATGATATATGCAATATCAATATGCACTAGAGATTGCATGCATATATTCATATGCAATATCATATGCATCGCAAAAACCCGATATCATCCAACCATAGTTGGGAGTGGCATTTTTAGAATCCTCGCTTTCCGTTCTATCAGAATATGTGTTGTAGACTGCATTCTGTCACAAAAATTTTTTTTTATACTTACACGGGACCCCCTGCAGCCAACACAGTAGGAACACAGACAAGCGCAACTAGGAAAATACTTGGCCAACACTACCCCATAACATATAAAAAATAGGCAAAATCATGACCTCTTTTGACCAGACAGTGGTTTGAAGAATGCCGTCAGGTCTGTGTTTTTCACTATGAAATATTTTGTATACAGCAGGTTATGGTCTCATGTTTAGACGGCTATAACTATTGAACCGATTGGCCGTTCGAGACCAACCTGTTACCGATTTACTCCTTTTGACACGGGCTTTTAAACGATGTATGTACAGTACGATACTCTGCAGAGATGTTCACGAGCCTAAAAATCACGGCTCGGCTCGGCTCGATTGTGAGCTCTGTCTTGGTCAGCTCGTTTCAGCTCGTTTGTGCGCACCTCCGAGCTCGGCTCGCGAGCTTTAAATTTGGCGAAAGCTCGGAAAAATAGAAAAGTAACACCATAAATTCATTACCTAAGGCCTTTCCTCACTAATTAGGCGGTTTTTTTCTGTTTGTTAACTTAAAATAATGCAGCAAACATAGAAATTAAACCAATCTTCCCTCCAAAACCACAATATTTTCAAAATTGATTAAATTTTACACATTTTTAAGTTTGTAGCGCATTCTGGGCTCGGCTCGGCTCGGACCGCGAGCTTTCTAACCTTGATGAGCTCGCTCGAACTGGGCTCGCGAGCCGAGCCGAGCCGGGCCGAGCCGAGCTTTTTCAGGCTCGTGAACATCTCTAATACTCTGTGAGATTGTTTTGGCTCGGAATTTTAGTGCAATATTTGTTTACAGTGTCATTGTGAAAGCTCATGATTGACGATGAAGTGCGAATACGAAAGGCTAAGTTTGAGACTGAATGCGTGCTAGGTTGAAGTCTGTACTTACAGTAAACCTAGACTGACATGCAGTACGAACTTCAGGTCATCCCGCAATGGAGTCTTGTAATTCACAATTCACGAAAGCTAGTACCGGTAGCTGAAATAGCTACTACGTAGATTAAAGGTCGTTTAGCTATACAATTGCATTTTTAGTACGATCAATTTGGTTTCCACAAACTTTGCGGAATGTTCTGTCGCTTGACCTATTCTTTCTTACGGCGATTCTAAATTGTAAATGAAAGAGAACTCTTGACTGCGTTTGGTCCTCACATGACAGAGTATGCCTTTCAAAGGAACATTTCCATGAGAGAAAGAGAAGCACGACTTTGATCGAAATATGCAAATGTGTCCAATCGAAATAAATTGCCTAAAGCATCATATAAAGTAGGAATATTCTCAATGAAAACAGTTGCATACAGTACAGTGGTGTTACAGTGGGAAAATCGCAAACGAAGCAAAAAGTGAGATGCGTACATCAGAGTGAAAACTAAAAACTTTCTTCAGGCTGGTGGAAGGACTCCAGCTTCTGTCCCCTTGGAGACTGAGCATGAAGTGTGTACAATACCAGCATTTCCCAGCCTGACACTAACTTGATTCATTGATTACTAACTCATTATTTGTTGCGTTATTTCGTGTCACGTTATTTGTTATTGTACGTACTAATCTGGCTACCAGCCAATATTACTACGCGTGTTCTAGAGCTCGGGCGCAAGGCCTGGCTCAGTTGTTGTTTCCGGTTTCTCGTTTCTCGTGTGCTCGCTGAGTGTATTACAACGTGGATGGCGCAGTGCCAATAAACGTTCTTCGCTCGACGTGCCTTTTCTTGGGAGAGCCGGCAACAAGCCTAAACCGATAGGTTTATCTCTTTCTCGGTTATTATTTATTATTTTATCTCGTCTTGGCGAACACAGCCTCTATAGGCATAATTACTCTCGTTTTCGCTATTCTCTGGCGTCGTATTTCGTCGCTGTAACGTCTAAAACAGTGTCTGTACGTGTGCTAACCAACTGTTCCAGAGTGCGCTAGTTGTGACATCCAGGTACAGGCCTGATCAGTGGAGCTTCCTGACCGAGATATGAGTCGGAAACAAAGACAGAAGAGGAAAGCACAGTGGCAAAACGCTCGGTATTCGCAGAAAATACTCTCGGTGGCACCGGAGGTGGAAGAAGACCTGTCTGCTGCGATGGTCGATGAGCCGCCGCTCAGCAAGAAACAGGCAGAAGCCTTACGTGCCGCACCGACAGAGTTTTTGCAAGCAGTGTTAGAGTCCCGGATGCGCTCAAATCTGTCGGCCGACCAGTCAGAAAAGGTCGTAAGTGAACTCGCTGGTGAAGAAACGTTGGAAGCACACAGCACTAAAAAGACGGACAAGACAGAAGACGCTCTAAATCTTGGCAACACTCACCTACTATCACCAACAATCGAGCCAACCGTGTGTCGTGTCAGTGGAATGGCACGGCCTTACCACTACACCGAGCGCTTGTCTGTGGAAAGACAGGCCGTCATGACAACTAAGAACAAAAACAACTTGCCGCAACCGGTCGCCACGCACGTCCACAAGTCATTGGAACAACTTCCCCAGGCGATCGAGCAAGCTAACAAAGAAGTGAAAGATGAGATCGGGCAAGCTGTCAAAGAGTTGAAGGAGGTGGTGAAGGAAGGAGTCGGTCAAGTGTTAGCAGTCGTCACTCAGCTATTGGCCGCCAGGAGAGCTGAGTCAACAACGGGTGCCACTCAGTCGAATTTGGAAGAAAAAGAGCCAGACAACAGTACCGTACCGACTGAAGTACACAAACATCCTACCGTCTACTGGCACAACGACAACATAGAATCGACAGTGTACAATGGTGCTCTGATTGGTAGTGGAAGTATTCTACAATCTACACAGCCTGTACATTTCGAGCAGGAATGCCTGCCTAAATTGTACGATGGTGCCCCGGTCGGCAGTGTGCGCATTTTATCGTCAGCACCACCTGTTCGGAGTGAAGATGTGACCGTTGTGCGTACAGTGTCGGAATTAGCGGAAGATCAAACCGAACAGCTGTCCACAAAGACGTTACAATTGCAGACGTTAGCGCAGCAAGCTAAAGAAGTGGTTCAACAAATTCCAGTCCGAGTTTCTGCTGCCGGTATGACTCAACTTCGTGATCGGTGTCTAGCAAGAATTGATTCGATTTTCTTGCCGGACAACGTTATGCCATGTAACACATTGGCAGACCTACAACATCGAATGCAAGCAGAACTAGATGTGTACCGGAAGAAAGCGCAAGAATCTGTCTTCAGTGGTTCTGCTGACAGAAGAGCTCAATTAGTAGACCCGGTACAAAGAAATGGGACTGTTCCAAACGCCCCTGAGTTGAAAACAGGTGTGCTAATGGAACCGAACGGAGTAGTTCCAAATGCCCCTGTGTTGGGAGCAGGTGTGCTAATGGAACCGACACATCAAAGACCACCTGTGTTGGAAGTGGGTGTTTCGTCGGACCAGTTCCTGAGTCAAAGACCTCCTGCGTTGGAAACAGGAGTACCGTCAAATAACATTTTCAACGCTCCACCTATCGTTACATCAACTGATACTACAGACCGAGACGGCATGCTTCAAATTGCGCCGCGCATGGACAACACTTTACAGTCTATCGGTCAAGTGGTGCATGTGATGCAGTGTCAAGACAAGATCGTTACCTGTGTGAAGAACGATGTCGAGTTGAGGGTCAATCGGGAAGTTGAACTACTAATCAACACTACCACAGTCGTGGCTCACACTCACATCAAACAGCTTCTGCAAATTTCGCAGCCAGTCAATGCCGCGCCCATGGCCAATCAGACCGTCATTCACTCAGTGCATCTGGTCCACCACTCAGTGCATCATCATAAAAAGGGGGCAGTGATGGGCGACGTGATCGACATTATGTTGTTGCCGGACAAGTTGAAAGGCAAGCAGCGTTCGGCAATGCTGAACTGCAAGAAGAGTCAGTCACCTGACACGCAAGAACTGGATGTGTGGAAACGGTCAGATCACAGAAAGTTCCTCACAATCCGGCAACGTCAAGAAGTGTTCAAATTGAAAAAGAAAAACGACTGTCATAGCTACACTCGGTATTCGCCTGAGCTGCCGTGGAACTTCTACTGCCCGGCTGAAGCCCAGTGCATGGAAGCCGAATTTGACTAGTACCCGGCCAAGACTTTGTATAAATGTTGTTAATATTTGTTGTCCAAGCAATTTGCTGTTTATTTGTTATGTGGTAAATGTTTGTTTTGTCCCGTTCAGTTTTGTCCTTTTCGTGTGTCCTGTTTATTATAAATGTATGTACATTATGTTATGCTTAAATGTGGTATTTCTTGCTTGCTATTTAGTTTTCTCTTTTACTATGTAACTGCTATCGTAATTATGCACGGTATCTTTCTGTTGGTGTTATTGCTCTGTTCTGTTAGTGCATTAGAATGTGTGTAGAAAAAGCTTTTGTTTTGTTGCTTCTGTTTGCTTGCTTCCCCCTTAAGGTGGGTTTATACTTTGTCCGCTGTCCGCGCGCGGACACAGATGTTGTCAGCGCGCGGACACCCTCCGCCATGTCCGCGCGCGGACACATGTCCGCGCGGACAGGTGTCCGCTTGTGTCCGCGTAGTGTCAGCGGCGGACAAAATGTTTTTTGAAAATAGTAAAAAAAGAAAAAAATAATTGAATTTAATTGAACATGCGTTTTGTTCAAACCTGATGTCTACACTGCTTTGTTAGACATAAATTTATCAAGTTTACTCCAAATTCGAAAGACTTACGATTAAGCGCTACTGAACTAAATGGTGTAAAATTTTGAAGGTACAAAAGCCATAAATGCAGGCGTTGACTGGAGGCGAGGGTGCCTGGCTGATGAAAATGCAGTAAGAGACACGATTTTATACATGCAGATGAAGAACTATGCATAATTTATCACATGCGTAAGTACGTAGAAGTCAACAACAGTATAAGAAAGTCTTTCTACGCATAATATATAAATACCTATATTTTATAATTATTTCCTGCACAAAAATCTGCTAAAAATTGCTAGAGATCGTAGAGTCGGCCTGAAGGGGTGTAAACCTGCCGAGCCGATGCCTATACGCACCACCCCTCAATCTTCGATCGCTCTTAACTCTTGCCAGTCAGCGCATACCCCCTACGGCCACTCGGACCCCCCAAACTTTGGTGACACACTGTATTTTCGGAAACCAAATTTGCAGAACTTTCTCGACATTTTTGGTTAGTAGCAATTGTCATTTTGGTGACTCTTTTTAGCATGCATGTAACAAGGGGTCCCAGGGTCTGCACCCCACCCAATTTAGGTCCCAGACCCCCTGATCCGGGACCCTCCCCCTGAAACCATTTTTCCGACCCGCTTCCAATTTTTTTTAGATTTGGATTTCTAAGGTTCTTAATTTTTTTAGAGTTTCAGACACAAAAATTGCTAAAATCCGCTGTAAAACAGCAGTTTTTAGCTGTAATTGAGCCCAAATTAGAGATTAGATTTTTGAGAATTTTTATAGCCGAAAAATTGCGATTTTTGAGCGTTTTTCTGGCCCAACCGCCCTAGAATTTGGGCTTCAGACCCCCAACCCACTCTTGCTTCGGTGAATGACCTGATGTATGTATGTGTTTTAGTCAACACTTCCATACATTGGCCGGGGGTTAGGAGGTTAACCCCCTCGCCGACCATAGCCCCCTCGTCGGTAGGCTCTACCACCAAACCACTCAGACCCCCCTCAACTGCCCATACGCGAATGGCCATACACCAACGGCCCATACCCGCTCCGAAATTTTGGGAAAGCGAATTTAAAACCCTCTAACCCCTCGCCAAAAAGCCCTGAATTTGTTCCGGCCAATGTACAATATGGACGCTTGCGAGCCAGCCCATAGCCCTACGGCCGTCCCGCCAAATTGCAATCATTTTCAGAAGTGACTTGATATCCATTCTACCACCTTCCAGAAAACGCAGTGCCTTTTTTCCGGCCCATCTATCACATACAGTATATACTACTACGAAACTGTCAATAATCACGTTGTCGATTAGGCTCATGCTGTCAAAGGTGTCTGCAACAGTCAGAGAATGGGTTAGAAGCTTTCACAATTTTAAATTGGTTTCCATGCCATGATTTCAGTTTGATCGATAGGCCAAACATACAGTACGTACAATGTTCTTACACCGTCTCTTTTTTGTTGTTTTTCTCTTAATTTCACCTAATCCTAACAGCTCGGCAACCTCAGCATCAAACGTGATAAAATTGTGAACTCAGACTCACAATATAACAAGTTCAAACAGCACTAATAGCGACGCGGACAAAGTGTCAGTTGAAATTTTTCAACTCTCTCGGCGGACAGAAGCGGACACGCGCTGACACCGATTTTGTGTCCGCGCGGGCATGTCCGCGCGGACAAAGTATAAACTGTCTGGCGGACACTCGTGTCCGCTCCGCCAAAGTATAAACTGCTGCGCGGACAACCTGTCCGCTTGTGTCCGTTTTGTCCGCGCGGACGAAGTATAAACCCACCTTAAACCTTGCAATGAAAATGTGTTATGCAATTGCGCTTTCTGTTGTAGCTGGAAACTGAAGACGGTACAAATATCACTGGAATGCAATCAGCGGCCATTGTTGTTGTTGTGTTGTGCTAATGGACGAAGACGCGCAACAGCAGCCGTTTGCTGTGCTACCTCTAGCTGAAGCTGCAGCAAGAGAAGAATGGGATGAAGCGGAGGTGGTCGAGCCAGAAGAAGAGGTGTCAGAGGCAGTGGTGCCACTTCAAGTACAATTGGGAATCGCTCCAATCGTACCGCCTATCGCCGAACCAGAAGGACAGCCGTCAGGGCCAGCACCACCACTAGACGACTATGACGTGTTCAGGACAGATGAGGTGAAAGGATTGCCACAGCAAGCCAATCAGCGGCAGTCGGTGGTGGCAGAAATTCGTGACACGGTTGAACAAGTGCTCATTCATGTTGTGTACCCACCGACAGACACTGAGCAGAACCCCAGCCGAGCTAGTGAACAACCTCGAGTACCGTGGCAAGAACTACATTCATAAACGCCAGTCATTGTGAACGGTGATGGCACGAAAATATACGCAGAGGACCGTCCGTTTGGCAAACTTGTGCAGCCGTTGGATTTTCTGGGACAACGTGATTCAGAGTGGCCGTTCCAGACTATCACTCAGACTACTACAGAGGCCACAGTTCAACCAGTGCCCGGTTATCAACTATACGGTCTTACCAGTCAACTTTCGGGCACTCAGCTAGAAAATCAAGGAGTAAATCCACCCAGGCGCATTTGCGACTCATTGGAGGGTCGCAACACTCCGCCTGTGACCTGCTTGCTGTACGACCGCGTAGTCCGGATGCAGTTTTCGCCAGAGGGTTTCGCCAGATTGCACCCTACCGAAGACTACAGCGACATGGAGTCTACCAAGCAGTTGGGCATCTTTGGAAGTGCGCCGAGTGTTGTAATTGGTGATTTGCCCCGATTAACAGCAAAAGGGGTACTGCCAAAACCTACTCGATCGAGCAGACATGAGTGGGAACCTCAGAAGTGGCTCGCAGGCAGCGAACGACCCAGTGGCCAAGCAATTTCGGTATTTAATCTACAAGGGCTACGTGCACAACAGAGAAGCGCAGAGCTACGGCATTCCAACGATGACCATTCCGCAATTCAAACTACAGTGGACGGCAATGAGTAATACTCTCGTTGGCCGGTTGCCACAAATGGTCTACATTCGCAGTGAAGAAGATGAAGCTTTGTCGGAATTGGCCCTGGCCGAAATGTTAAGAACCAGCACATCTTCTCTGTGACGCCAAAATCCAGGAGGTTTTGCTCGCCATTCCGAATCGACCAAGGAACCCACCAGTAAAACCAAAATCACCAGGGCATTCGTTGGGTTACAAAAAGTACCAAAAAGCCAAAGAACAGTATGAAGCTCAATTCAGTGAGTATTGACGATGTTGTGACGACTTTGACAGAGCAATCGACAACGCTACAGCAGAAGTGGGAGAATGGTTAAGACGCTGGGACAGAAAGTGTCGTCACACCCAAAAGCCACGGGCAAAGAACGGGAAGAAATGGAAGAACGTGTTTGCACATTCAGGTTACCAAGAGGACTACAAAAGCAAAATGCAGCTAGCTCCATTTACGGGTGCTTATGGACAGGCACCTGGCCTCAACTAACTGGAGCACATGACACCGAACCCGGTTGAGAAAACGCTAGTCGGTACAGCTGGAAGCTCACTTTTAACTGCTTACAAGCGTTGCTGTCAAATCGCGTTTGTTATGCGTTGCGAAGAGCTCCACCGCCAAAATCGCCGCCGGTGTTGACCAGAGTCATGCGTACTGTGCCAGAGTTGTCTATGAAGACTCCTAAAATGGACAGACTACCATGGCTTCTCAGCGGCATGTCTATCAGCCAAAACCAAGACCGTTAACGAAACTGGATGTTCACCCCATCTCACTAGCACCGTGCCAGGAGGCCCGGTCCAAAAAGGGGACACTGTACAATACCAGCATTTCCCAGCCTGACACTAACTTGATTCATTGATTACTAACTCATTATTTGTTGCGTTATTTCGTGTCACGTTATTTGTTATTGTACGTACTAATCTGGCTACCAGCCAATATTACTACGCGTGTTCTAGAGCTCGGGCGCAAGGCCTGGCTCAGTTGTTGTTTCCGGTTTCTCGTTTCTCGTGTGCTCGCTGAGTGTATTACAACGTGGATGGCGCAGTGCCAATAAACGTTCTTCGCTCGACGTGCCTTTTCTTGGGAGAGCCGGCAACAAGCCTAAACCGATAGGTTTATCTCTTTCTCGGTTATTATTTATTATTTTATCTCGTCTTGGCGAACACAGCCTCTATAGGCATAATTACTCTCGTTTTCGCTATTCTCTGGCGTCGTATTTCGTCGCTGTAACGTCTAAAACAGTGTCTGTACGTGTGCTAACCAACTGTTCCAGAGTGCGCTAGTTGTGACATCCAGGTACAGGCCTGATCAAGTGTCAGCTTATTACATTCGACTAGCATCTCCAATGCCCAGAAATCAATTAACAGTGTTTGCACAATCACTACCTCCTGTTAAACAAGTAATTTCAGTTTGTAATAGAAGCAGATTGAATGTAAAATGGGCGTTCTTACCTATAGCTTATTGGCTTAAGACTTTTCCCCACAACTGGCCGTAATACCGATGCATAGTTGAGATTGAACTTCAGTTATCGAATTACAGCCCGACAATCTCTTTTCAAATGCACGAATGTATTGGTTTCTCTAGACAAGCAAACCCGAAATTTGCAAACCAACTGGACATACCAAGCATATAAGGGAACTGGGTACTTATGTAAATACTGTACATTGCAGCAAATCAAGAACAGTGTTAACCGATAAACAGAGTTGTATAACTTGTTTGCTGATAATCTGTATTTGGTCACTTTTCTAACAAGCAGTTCTAGAGGTAGTGGCACAATGTTTGCTGGGCAAAAGCTGTATATTAGTTTACGAGGCAGTTTTGGCAGAGCCTGGCCAGAGCCCCATCAGAGACTCCCATCCTCAAGGCGATTTTTCTGACCCCCTCCGATTTTCTGGCAGGTGATCCTGCGAGCAAATTTTTCCGATTTTTTAGAAATTCAGACACTAAATTTGCAAAAATAGTCTGCAAATAGCAATTTTTAACCGTAGATGAGCCAAAATTTGCGATGTTTGACCATTTTTAACCCAAAATTGCGATTTTTGAACGTTTTTAGTACCCAACCCCCTCCCCTGGAATTTGGTTTCAGACCCCCGGTGCGAAGCCCTCACCAACCCTACTCGCTCTCCAGCGGATGACTTGCTCACGTTGTTACGTGTATGCTTTCAGTAGATGCATAGATGTATGTAAAAATGGTCTTGTAATCAGAAGACAAATTGTGCATTTAGGATTGTTTCACGCATTTCTGTTGCTGTCATGCCATCGGGCACTTATTACGAACTCAACGTCTCAGTACACAAGCAAAGCCTAAATCAATCGCGCTTTTTCCAAACCTGGCGTTTCGAGTAGAATGGTTGAAAAATCTGAAATGGCAGCGATCTATCTGTGCATGGTTTGTATGATAGGCTTATGCTGTTGTTAGCCTTCTGAACCGTTTCATGGAAGAATTATTCACAAAATAACTAAAAATCTTTTTTATTACTCTGGAGCCGAGACAAGACCTGGGAGCTAGAGATTTAAGAGTCGGTCTCTGAACCGATCGAGTCTCAGTATTCAGACCCCAAAATTGAAACTTTGGCCCAGAGAGCTGTAAGTTGGTACACTATTACATACTTATGAGTTGTCTTTCAGCCCCAAAGGATTAGTGGATTTAACGCTCCAATCCTGAGATACAGCCTTCTGAAAATCGGGCCGCTTAACTATGGGACCAAAATTTCAAACTCGAATTTCTAACCTACCAGCTGGAGTTGGAAGATAAAAATTTGGGTTTTTGCGTAACTTTTTGAGTACGTTAAGAATCCGCAGTCCAATTTTGTTTTGGAAGAAAAAAAATTTTTTTTCGACCTCTTTGGCGGGCTATAACTCGGCTGGAACCCCCCCCTAGAGGCGCTTTTTTCTTTCATAAATTTGTAGTGCTTTTTATAAGCTTCATTTTGGTATAGAATATGGTACGATTTCTCGTGGCCAATCCAGTGAAAATTGGCCTCAAATGTCACGAACTCGAAAAATTCGCAAGTTTCACTATAGACATAATTTTCGAAATCGAATTTCTGACTTAATAAACGGAGTTGAGCTTTGAAAACTTGGGTTTCCAGAGTAATTTCAGTGTGCTTTCGGAATGTTTAGTGGGTTTAGAATTTCGAGGAAAAAATTTTTTTCGACCTCTTTGGCGGGCCGTAACTCGGCTGGAAGCCCACTAGAGGCGCTTTTATATTTCTTAGCTTTGTAGCGCTTTTTATAAGCTTCATTTTGGTATAAATTACGGTACGATTGTTCATGGCCAATCCAGTGAAAATTGGCCTCAAAAGTTACAAACTCGAAAAATTCCTTCATTTGGAAGGCCAAATTTTTATGAGTTCTCAACATTTGTGGCCAATTTTCACCGGATTGCCCACGAGCAATCGTAGCATGTTCTATACTAAAAAGAAGCTTATAAAAAGCGCTACAAAGTTATAAAATAAAAAGGTGCCTCTAGAGGGGGTTCCAGCCGAGTTATGGCCCGCGAAAGAGGTCGAAAAAAATTTTTTTCCTAGAAACTCTAAATTCACTAAATATTCCGAAAGCACACTGAAATTACTCTGGAAACCCAAGTTTTCAAAGCTCAACTCCGTTTATTAAGTCAGAAATTCGATTTCGAAAATTATGTCTATAGTGAAACTTGCGAATTTTTCGAGTTCGTGACATTTGAGGCCAATTTTCACTGGATTGGCCACGAGCAATCGTACCATATTCTATACCAAAATGAAGCTTATAAAACGCGCTACAAAGTTATGAAATAAAAAAGCGCCTCTAGGGGGGTTCCAGCCGAGTTATGGCCCGCCAAATAGGTCGAAAAATAATTTTTTTCTTCCAAAACAAAATTGGACTGCAGATTCTTAAAGTACTCCAAAAGTTACGCAAAACCCCAGGTTTTTATCTTCCAACTCCTGCTGGTAGGTTAGAAATTCGAGTTTGAAATTTTGGTCCCATAGTTAAGCCGGCCGATTTTCAGAAGGCTGTATCTCGGGATTGGAGCGTCAAATCCACTAATCCTTTGGGGCCGAAAGACAACTCATAAGTATGTATTAGGGTACCAACTTGCAGCTGTCTAGCCCAAAGTTTCAATTTTCGGGTCTGAATAGGGCAAAGGGCCAAGACTCGATCGGTTCGAGACTGACTCTTAAGGTAGTGATTGTTGGACCAACGCCTGCTCTTGTGCAAATTTATAGCGCAACAGCTCAACCGAACCCTGAGCTTTCACACTGACACCTAGCTTAGCTTAGCCGCGAGAGGGAAGGGCGCGTTTGATTTTGCCGCTCAAACCTGCGCTGTCTGTGCTGCTGCTGAGCAGTCGGCTGAGGGTGAATGCGCGCCCGAAGCAGGGCATGGATCTAACGCGTGCCGGCCCGCGGCCGCTGCGCGCGGGGTTAGTGCCCAATACAGAAAACTGTCGCCCGTTATTTTATAGTACGGTGAGGTGACTGCAATTGACGCTCGACGCTTCACGTAAAGTGTTTTTGTTTTTTTAATTTAAATAGTAGGTGTAACAAAGAAGTTTTTTTATGTTGTGTGTGTCAACTCTACTGGTTGATTGTGGTTGTGGTCAATCTGCCACGAAACGAAAGAGCCACTGGACGAATGGACTTCCTGGACTTACTACTGACCTGGATCCTTTGTTCAACCGATACAGCAATGACACAAAAAGCCATGATTTAATCTATAATTTAAAAGACGAGCTCTATGTATTTATTTCTACTGAATAAATCGCCATCGTCGTTTCGAATCTCCAGATGGTTTCTTCTTGGATTTCTGGTGCAGACTTTCGGTCATCTGATCGTAGTCTTCTGCCAGCCCATTCCAGTCGAATTTCTTCTGCGTCTTGGCGCCTTCAGATATATTTAGTTATTAATCTGTACACATGTATTGTACATGTAAACAGAAAACACTTAACATGCATTTCGCGAGAAAGTCATTCATAGGTACCGAAGAGAGGCGGCAAGTATGTACGGATCTGGCTGATATCAAAATATATTGAAATAGAGCTCAATCGAAGACCAACAGTGAATGCCTGGCCACCAGCAACCCCCTGAAACCGGAGCTACACCCCCTCAAAGTTAGGTCGGCAGGCGATTTTTAATGTCATTTTCTGGTGTCTGACAGCCTCCATTCAAACGATCATCATTCACTCCTTTCATAAGCTTGAGTTACGAGTTGCTATATGACAGTCAGGCACTTAACGCCGTTTATGATACCGACGCCATACAAGGTGCCAATACCCTATATCTTATATAGACTACCTCGAAATTCCCAGTGAATCTTGATTTCCATACAATTCCCAGATGACATGACTGATTGGGAGTTTGCTAGGATTCCTGCCCTTTTTATGTGGGATCGAATTCTAGCTGATTCCCAAACAGAGGTTGGGAATACTGCAAATTCGCGACCGTCCAGCTCTTTTAAATTCGCTGATGACTCAGAATTCGCAGTTTAACCCAAACTCGCTCTGACGTTTTGTCAAGCAAACTTGGGTTAACTTGATGCTAACAGTTGAGGGGTTAATGAGTCAGCTGCTAAATTCCCAAGCTCCAAAATTCCCAACAAATTCGCTAAAAGTGAATTATACGCCATTTTAATTCCCAGGCCTGCGAATCAAGGACATATTTCATTAACAATGATTTTTTGCCTAGGGAATTTATAGGATTCCCAAATGTACTCCTTATTGAGGTGGTCATTTTGGGGGTATATAGTACGGTCACCATATATGGTACCATCACATTCGGCCACTGTGATGGTGGCATATACGGTACCGGCACCATATATAGTGTCGGTAGGCCGCGTCGTTGGCTCAGTGGGTAGCTCGCTGTCTCTGAGTCACGGCGGCCCCTGCATCCCTAGCGGTTGTAGTGGTTCATCCTCTCGGCGCGGCAAGTTTCTTGCTGCAAAGAGTTGGTCGTCAGCATAAAGCTCCACCCAGGCCACCGAAAGCTGGTTACAGCGAGTAGATAAAATGGGAACCAACTGGATCTGCCATAGCACCGAAGCCGCTCCTACAGCATGCCAACTTGGAGAAAGAGCAATGACGTCAGGAGTTGTCCACGGAAACCGACTAGGCCGGGGGGCCTCTCTCACACCAGGGGCGGACCTAGCGGACGTTGGGAGCTGACATCACCATGACGTCAACGCGCCAGGGACTTTCTTAAGTACCTGGCGCCCAACAGCATGGCTAGAGTGGCTGGCAGTGATAGAAGGGAAACGTCCGAGATGACGAGAACACAGGGGTAGCGGAATGACCTCGAGTCTGATCGCAGGCCGTAAGGCCCCCCGCAAATCGGATCGGATCGGATGGTGTCGGTACCAAAAACGGCGTCAAGTGCCTGACTGTATGAGCCACATGGTTCTTATGCCCTAGTACTCCAGTTCAAATATGACCTTTGCTTTTCTCTACTGATTTTCAATTTTGAGATATTTCTGCGTAGACCAAATTTACCATAATATTCATGTATCTTAAAACGGGGAGCCCACAGACTAAAACACAGGTCATGTTTGAAATCAGCGGCTCAAAATAGGTCAGGTACACTATTGATTTACAAAAGATTCCATTCAGAAATGCATGAACGCTGGTCATTTATTTCAGGATTTACAGCTTGTGACAGCATGTTTCTCAATGAAACTGAACAGGTCCTATCTTGCGTCCTAGTGGTCGTAGCGCAAAATACGATTATATTCGGACTCAAAGACTGCGGAGAAAAGTCACCAAGTGCAAGGACAAAAAGTTACAACAACAACAACAACATCGGAAGACGGAAAGGCACCACGTTAGGCACAGATTTGAGGGGGTGTGCATGTAGCTCTGGTTTCAGAGGATTGTTGGTGGGCGGACGGGCACGCACCGTTGGTCTTCGATTGAGCTCTATTTTATTTTAATAGGAGCCAGATTCCCTCCCACGAGTGGGGGCGTCCCCGCCGCGGAGGGGGGAGTAAGGCAGTTTTGGTTTGCCCTGCACGCCAAAGCTAAAGCTGCTTTACTGCTAACGCCCACTCACATTCATTCGTCTAAACATTCATAATCACTCTTTCTTACAAAATTTTTCACTCTGTATTATTATCTTCCTCATAGCTCAGGATCTGAGCAAAACCGCTGGAGACTTACCTTCCGGGGTATGTGGTGTGCAGTCACCTTCTGCATGAACTGTCCCAGCAACCTCGCAAGGGTCGCTCAAGTCAAGACCCTTTCAACATTCGCATTATTGATGTATGGTGTTAGAGTGCTGAAGATCTTGAGGCCACACTTGCTTTATCACTTCCTGAGTGTGTGAGCTCTTTAACCCCACCAAATTTCTTTTACAGCTTCATGATGCTTCTCTCCTGCATATTCACAGCTACAAGTGTTACAACAACCTTTGATGCTGGGCTGCCGAGCTGCGCTATCGACTCATCGACTAGATCATTGATGTGGCTTTTCTCTCAGCCATTCCCCGGCCTCATCACCACAACCACAGCTTCGATCGCTATCTAGAACGTTTTTCAGCCCCCCCCATTCTCACTGTCCGATGCTCCAATTGTGGCCAATTCCATTACTCAAGTTGGTTTCACCACCGATGCTACCCCTCTTGCTCCAGTTGGTTGCGACCTCAGGGCCTACCAGATGGACAAGCCTTGTTCCATGCCACTTTACAGCTCATCATCTCATACATCATTCCATGCCGCTTTACAGCTCCTTTCTACCTCACCCTCTACTAACCTTATTTTCCTTATCAAGATGTGAGAAACATCTTTTTGTAGGTAACGTCCCACTCTGCCATACAAAAAGTGATATCAACGGCTAATCGCTGATGGCCAGGGCGAGAAATACAAAAAAATGAGCCAGATCGGTGAGATGGCCCTATGTACTTGCCGTCTTTAAGTTGACTTTCTCGCAAAATGCATCTTAAAAACCTTTGTGCATTTGATGGGCCAAATGCGGCGGCAACATCTCAAGCAGACAAGCGACAAGGCCAAAATTTAGACAGAGCAAAATGACTAGACTAGAACGCATGGTGGACTGCTGGAATATTAGAAAATGATGTGCCATTTTACATCAGATCTGAACTAAATTAGACTAAAAAGTGCTTCAGAGAAAAGTGTAGGCACAGCATCCCGAGAGAGCAAAGGTCAATTTAAAAAGGGCTCCCCTTGCGCATAGGCGAACGGTTATCACCTAATAATGGTACCCCTAAAGACTGCCTTCTTTAAATTGGTTTCTTTCCACACATATCGATTTGAAACAGGTGCTACTTTCCAGAATATCAGTAGTTTTGTTGAACTGCTCCCTAAAAAATCTTGACAGAAAAGCAGTATTAGGATTGACTAGAGTGGCTTTCAATGTATAAAGCTCAGTCAGTGAATACAGCCGGATTATTCAGTAAGAAAAACCAGATTTATTAACTTCAGTAGGTACGAGTAAGTACTGGGTTTTTCAAACAAAACCCGGTAAGTACTCAGTAAACAATTCAGAAGTCCTCAGAAGTAGTATAGTCTGTTTTATTGCGAGTGCAATAAATCCCTCTTGTTCATTGCCACTGTATAAAATCAATAATCAGTAATTGCATATATAAAATCACTGTTTTGACTTTGAGAGCGAATGTCTCAGGAACTAAAGCAGAGTAGCTTGATAAAAATTTCAGCGATCTTTTAAGAATTTATTTATCTTAAAAAGGGTTCATTCAACTCGGTTGAGATTTGCGGTTGCTACAACGAAAAATCTCTGGGGTTGTTTTTTGATAGACCCTGTACTTTATTATCAGAATGCGTTTAAAGTGCGTATTTGAAGGCTAATTTTCCAAAGATTTCTGGGCCGCGGCCAAAGGTGGGAACTACAAAAATTTTAGCCCCCCCTCCGTTTCCAAAATCCTGGGAACGTCATTTTTTAGCAACCATTCAAAAAAGGCAATAAAACCACCGAACAGCTGGCAAGGGATCACGTCAATTTCAGTAGTAACATCAGCTGCGCACGATTCGCCTACGCCGTGGTACTTTTTGCTGCTGCCAAACAGGCTCCAAACTGCGTACTAAGTGTGACTAATCATTGTTCGTATAAAACCTTAGTCCCATGTACAGCCAAACCTATCACTCTATCTACGTTGCAATGGACGACTGTAGTTGGGAATGTTTCAAGCAGAATCATCTCATACTGCGCAATTTCCTTGCCCCTTCCGAACTGAAGCGAAGGGCCGCACTGGTGCGGCGAAGACGCGCCAACAAAAAGGCCGAACTTCCGCAGAGCCAAAACCGATTCATAGTGGTCACCGATTTTGCTCAAGTCTGTCAACCACGGACCACCTATCAGAACGGCGTCAGCGAGTGTTTGTTTGAGATTTGGCGGCCGATAAAAGAAGAATTGACGGTCTTTCAAGTTCTGGGAGAAAAACACATCGTAGTAGAACTGGATTCTATGGGACGCCCGGCAACTCTAATCGGTTTTGAGGAGCCGCAGCAGATGTCCCCGGGCTCTAGCTTTGTCACCACGTCCGAGCCGAGGTCTCGGTGTCCTTCAGAAAACTTTTCTGGCAGTCTCTACTCCCTGCAGAGTCAGGCGTCGGTGCAATCTGTGGGCAGACTAAAACGAGCCATCTCTTTTCTGTCGGTCAACTTTAAGCCGAAGAGCAGAACGGGCTTGGGCTGGAGAAAGAAAGTTATGCGCATTGATTGTGAAGTGTGATGATTGTATAAACTAATATTACAACTAATTGCTCATTTTATGATCACAATTTACCTATCTTTTCCTCGAAATTTTGTCAATAAAATTGATTTTTTATTTCAATTCAATTCATGCATCACATGCGTTGTACATGGTTCATTCATTCATCAATACCATCATTATGATGTTTTACATTCTAGTATTTATTATGCAATTGGTACGTAGCATACATGTAACAGGGGGTCCAGAAGTCTGCCCCCCCCGCCCGGCTTAGGCCAGAACAGAACCCGATCGCCCGCCCCCGGTGACAGTTTTTCCGCCCCCTCCGATTTTTGTGGCAAGTAACTATTTAAGCAAATTTTTGCGATTTTTTTCAATTTCAGACACAAAAATTGCTCAAATCGCCTGTAAAACAGCGCTTTTTATCTGAATTTGAGCCAAAATTAGCGTTTTTTGACAATCTTATGCGATTTTTTGTGATTTTTTTAACCGTTGGCATTAACCGATATTTTTAGGATTTTAACTACAGGGTGTCCCAAAAAATGACAACATTTCTTTTTGCTGCCATTTTCGCAAATTTTGACCAAATTGTCTGAAATTTGAAACATAAGTGCCAAAAAAGTGGGAATTTTATGTGTTAAAGTTTGGTGCATCAGGAGTGACCCAATCCTGAGAAATTCAACAATATATAAAATTAAGAAATTTCAATTAAATGTAAACTGCATCAAAAACGGAAACTTTTTTTTTTGCTGTATCTTCTTGAATTTTTGTCGGAATTGGATGAAATTTTGAATATATGCGCAGATATTTTGTAGGTCAAAAGTTCTGTCATTAATCAGTCCATATCGCTAGTATTTGAAAACTAAAGAAAATCAGCATTTTTACTGCAGCAAAATGAAAAACGTTCAAACTCTGAGAACTAAGGAATAAGAACACCGTCCAGATGACCTCCGTTTGAGTTAATACACTGCTGCAACCGTTTCCCATAAGCATCATGAACATTTCTTAGCATGTTTGGGGTGACAGACTGAATTACGCTTACAGGAGCTTCATTACACGCTGTTTGTTCGACCTATTGGAATTAAACAGGAAATTGTATTACCCGGACCAAATATGCCAGACCCGGACCAAATATGGCACCATATTTGGTCCGGCCGGACCAAATATGCGGCCGGACCAAATATGGCGTGACACCGGCCCAGCGAGCGCCGCATAGGGATAGAGCCCTGTCTGTAATTAATTATTGGGTCACTAACTGGCCAAGTCAGCGCAGCGCGAGACTCTCAACGCCTTTTGACCCTAAAGAGGTGTGTCTGTATGCGATTAGAAGAGGGCTCAAGTGCGCCCGGCTGTGTAATCTTTCTCGATGATTTCTCTTTCTAATTTCAGAGATTTCAAATATAAAGTCCGTTTGGCTAGACTCAGCCTGCATCAGAAGATATTCAAGTCCAAGTTTATTAAAATCAATGCCCGCCTGGTGACCATATCTTTTGATAGCAAGCCTTAACCGAGTCATGGTGCAGTTTTTTAGACCTATTCTGGCCTGCTGAGTTCAACACTAACTTCATTTTTGCGCTACGACCTCCGGTTCGGAAGTTATGGCCATCTGAAAATCAGTACTACAAAAAAGTCTAATTTTGGTGGTGCACAAAAAAATCATTTTTTATCCAGGTCCAAAATTTTATTTTTGACCAGCTTACCGGATGTATTTTTTACCACTGATTCCAAAAATGCCTTCAATTTTTATCTAGGAGTTCGGGTTCTCGAGATATGGCCGTTCAAAGTTTTCTTGCTTTGTGTGATTTTCAGCTAGTTTTTGCTGCTCCACCTCATCTTGCAAAGCTAGACAGTACAAAGTTTATTTCTGTGGGACCTGCTGAATCCGCCTCACGCATACAGTACATGTACACATACGTACGGGGTTTTGGGGCATACAGTACGGGGTTTTGGGGGATTTAGCTCGCAGGCCCGATTTTCGGGACCCCCATACGGATTCTGGGGGGTTTCTGGAACCCTGAAACCCTAGTTTTGGTTGAAAAGTACAAAAATTCAGGGCACCCAAATACAAAACTGACGGCCAAGATCCAGGATAGGGTTTCAAGCTTGTTTTCAATCCCAAATTCACAAATTAGGGGTTTAGAAGGGCTAATTTCGGTTTCTAAAACCTTAATTAGGGTTTCTGAGGCATTGAATAGGTTTCCAGAACCCAACCGGTTTTTTAGCCTAAAAAGGTCACTGGAACCCAACTTTTGGTCACCAAAAAAGGTCCCTGGAACCCCCTTTAGACTTTCTTGGTGGTGAGCCAGCACAGTTGTTGGTGTAGTAGTTTAGGCCGCAAAGCCGCTGTGTGTGACATCGTGCTCATGCGCTCATTGTCCCGGCGCGGCAAGTTTCTGGAGCAAGGCAAGTTGGTCGTTGACACAAAGCTCCACCCAGACCATGGAAAGCTGGTGATAGGTAAAATGGGAACCGACTGGATCTGCTGTTGCAGCAAAGCCGCTTCAAAGCATGCCACGTTGGAGTTGAAGGTCAACGACGTCAGGAGTTGTCAATGGAAACCAACTAGGTCTGGTGGCCTCTCTAACACCAAGGGCGCACCAAGTCGACATTGGGAAGGAGCCGGCATCACCATGACGTCAAAGCGCCAAACACTCTCTTAGTACCTAGCACCCAATAGCATGGCTAGAGTGGCTGGCAGTGATAGAAGGGAAACGTCCGAGATGATGAACCATGGGGGTGGCAAAATGGACCACATAGGTCTAATGGTAGGGCCATAAGGCTCCCCACACATCAGATCATCGGACATCGGATCTTGGTCGTGAATTTGTATTTGTACTATACATTGTACTGGCGCCTGAATTTTTGTACTTTTCAACCAAAAATAAGGTTTCAGGGTTTCAAAAACCCCCAGAATCTGGCTCGGGGGTCCCGAAAATCAAGCCTGGGACCCAAACCCCACAACTTTGTACTGCTTAGCTTTGCAAGATGAGGTGGAGCAGCAAAAACTAGCTGAAAATCACACAAAGCAAGAACATCTTTCTAACATAACGACTTTACAAAGACCACATGCGGTACTAATGGAGACAGTCCGCTAGCAGGTCATAGCCGATTTAGGTACAAATTTGCCGCGAAAGTTCAAACGGTCATATCCCTTGAAGTAGACATCATACTGTAAAAAGGAAGCCGTTTTTGGATTTGTCAAGTAAATCTACATCTAGTAGGACAGAACCGAAGGAACATTAGCGGCTCAAATCGACGCAGTCGGTTTATCAGGTTAAAGCAGAGTGAGAGCTGTAAGGGCAGACTTGCCGCGAAACTTTGAACGGCCATATCTCCAGAACCCGAACTCCTAGATAAAAATTGAAGGCATTTTTGGAATCAGTGGCAAAAAATACATCCGGTAAGCTGGTCAAAAATAAAATTTTGGACCTGGATAAAAAATGATTTTTTTGTGCACCACCAAAATTAGACTTTTTTTGTAGTACTGATTTTCAGATGGCCATAACTTCCGAACCGGAGGTCGTAGCGCAAAAATGAAGTTAGTGTTGAACTCAGCAGGCCAGAATAGGTCTAAAAAACTGCACCATGACTCGGTTAAGGCTTGCTATCAAAAGATATGGTCACCAGGCGGGCATTGATTTTCCAAAACTTGGACTTGAATATCTTCTGATGCAGGCTGAGTCTAGCCAAACGGACTTTATATTTGAAATCAGCGCTTCAAACTGCATCAGATAGACTACTTTACTTTTAATTTTGAGCAAAAAAAATTTTTCCGGAGACTTTTGACGGGGCCAAAACCCTCCGCTCCCCCCAGGGATTTGGACCAATTTGTGTGGATTATGTTTGGGCAAGTGTGATCTAACTTTTAAAGCAAGTTCCAGCCTTCCCAAACTTCCGTGGCTGTAGTTATGGGCAAATATTTCCAAAAAATGAAGGGTGCATTTTTGCCATTTTTGGTACATTTCGGAAAATAACTCGCTAACCAGGTGTGATACGGAAGAAGTTGAGCAGGGGATTTAAAGTATTTTGAAATAGCTATCGATTGGTGCGCATGCGAAAGCTGTCCGTTTAGAAATGCGCAAACGGCACACGTTTGAAGTTCGGTCGTTAGAGGTCCAAAAATTGGCGAAAAAACGGCTGGCGAGCCAACTTTGAGGGGGTGTAGCTCCGGTTCTAGGGGGGTGTTTTTCTTCTAATATGCGCCGAAGGTCATCGTTCGTGGTCTAGTTTATGCTCATAAAATTTTAGCCGGATCGGTGAGATGAACCCCCTTGCCCCCCATAAGCTGACTTTCTCGCGAAATGCATGTTATAACTGAATCCATAATTGTATTGTATTTTAATTGAAATTCAGATCACTAGTAGAAACAAACGATTTTTCTGTTCAGCTCACCCGAACGGAAAATTTTGAACAACCTTGAGAATTTTCAGAGGTGAGAAAGCGAAAAATGATGAAATTTATCATGTTTGTCTGTCTTGTCAAGTACAAGTCAATTACAAGTGAGATGTGAAATTGGCCTCTGCAATGGCGAACTTTGGGCGCTGAAGAAAAACCCCTTGAGCCGACTCCCGGCGTCTCCGTGAAGAAGGAGACTGGTGGAGAGCGGCAAAGCCAGAATCATCCATCCCCGGGACTTGGATCCAGGCCCCCACCACTTTTTGGGTGATTGGAGAACAAACCCGCCAGACCTATTGGGGACTTGTTGAATGTGTGTGCACAAATTACCATATACACATTTAACAATAAATATGTATACACATACACATTCGGAGAATCCAATACAAAGCAACAGTAGCTCGCATTCTCTACCAAATTCGGACGGAACTTTCTCTGCACCATCACAGTGTTTTGGTCCACTCAAACCACGCCGCACATTTTGCACGTTCCTTTACCGAAAGAGAAAATACGCAACAGCTAAAAACGTCGGCTTATTGGAAACTGAATGAAACTTCAATCCGCTGTGGTTTAAGAATATGATCAACGTAAAAACAAACACTAGGCTGCAATCGCGCAATAGCGAAAGCACCAAAATTGGAAATTTCAGTTTGCGGTCCAATTGCCGGTTTTCAGGCATTTCGTGATTAAACAAGCGGAAATTTGAAACACTAAAATGCGAAGTATGTCCACACTGTGATGTAGGCTATTTGCCTGTGTTCTGAGGCGTAACCTACGTACTGTAGTGCGGCGGCTACGGGTGTATTTGGGATAGATTTAACACAGCGATAGCTGTGCCGGTTTAATGGGCGCACCGACTACAACGCTCTAGGAGTCAGCGGCTGGCCGTGAGAACGATTAATATGACTCAACAGCTAATTTATCTAGAGTAGTCTTGCTCAGCTGACTATGATGGGGGTGCACAGGTGTCGGCCAATAGACTCCGAGCAACAGGCCACAAGGATATGAGCGTGCGGGCAAATGCCAGCTACCGTAAGACAGGACGACTACTAGATACGTGATGCTTTAACTATGTCTTTCTCCCTATCCGGGTCTAATCTACTCTCGCTTACCTGTCGGGCTTCGTCGGGTCTGGTCGTGAGGAGTTGTCGATGGGCGTCGGCGATGAGGTCCACCGTAGCGATAGGAGGCAGAGGTATAACAAAGCTTGCGCGCAACCGAAGAACTTCCAGAGACACTGACCGAGGTGCGGTGCGGCCCTCTGCTTATAAAGCGCGCGCGCCCTTCCTTCCTAGGAAGGCGAGTTTTTCTGCTGCCTTCCGAGTTGCCTTTGCTCCAATCCGCCTACCTGATGCCACTTTTAGACTCCGCTTAATCATAGCATGCACAAAACATAGGAATATACGAATTCACATCAAAGCGTTTATTTCACATGCTTTAAAGTATTGTAATAGTCACATACATATAATAGACACTCTGTTAAACGATATTATACCCATCCTTGACAACACATTGCATTCGATTCGGTCCACATGAGATGAGGTGTGTACCTGGTCTGGTGGTACCCCTACTACCCTAAGTTCCGGCGTTAAGTAACTGGCTGTTTTGTTTTGCCTTGCGAACCAATTGTGAATAACAACAGTAAATTCGACTCTTTTTTTAATATTAAAATTCTAACCGAACGAACGGTGCCGCCGGGCTTAAAATTTGTTTGCACAGTCACTGTTATTGCGTAACCAGTTAAACTAAGTTAAAAACCGGTCGTTCATTTCGGAAACTGAACGTTATCTGGTTTGTCTCGAACCAATTGGCCGGCCGTTCTGTTTAGCCAAGCAAACATATCTGAATGCAGATTTTAAACTGGTTTTTGCAGTATTTATTTCAACGGTCGCAAACTTGGACATCAGTGTCTTTTTTGGATTCTTCTAAACTCTTCGCTCATTCCTAGTCTCCTCTCCATCAGAATGAAAGCCTCCGCCGTCTTCGTATTGGCTGTTCTTCTGGCTGCCTGCTCCCTGCAGACTGAAGCTAGCGGATACGGTATGTAATAGTTTGGAGATTTAACCGACGTCTTTTTGCTTCACTGCCCTCTTTCCGGGCCATCGGATATTAGAACTAAAATCATGTCTGATTTACCGCTATCAAACGCCTTAACAGTCATCCAAAGCTAAGCCAAACCTATAAGCTCGACTTCTAACCTCACTCTACATAACTAAAGCTAAAATCTAAGCTACGTATGGTACTTGGATGTGGACCAGAAACTCGGACAAATGGTAAAATATACTAGGCTCAACCTAAATAGAAAATTTGCTCCAGCAAGTTACAGTTTCTTTACAGCTCAAATACGCTGGTTTATAGTCAGTTATATCGAAAAAAATTTGTTTGTGAGATGATACATCAGAAACAGAAAAACGTGCTTTTCGTGTTCAAAACTCGTGCATTTTAGGTCCTTATTACGGTGCTGGTCGCTACTACGGTTACCGCGGATACTACGGCTACGGATACCCCTACTACGGTGGATACGCCTACAACCGTGGCTACGGATATGGACCCTACTACCGAGGCAGATACTGGTACCGCAAATGAGAAGAGAACGACTTAGTTGGTCCTCAACAACTGAAAACCTGCGATTTTGCATTTACTGTAACTCGATTATTCTACTACCTAAGTGTAATTTGTGTTTATTTGCTTGCAATAGGAAACACCTACAAAACTACTGCGCTATTTACACACACACACACAGTTTGCAGTATAGTATTTTCTACAAAACTTTTCTAAGTGCAAAAGCAGGATTTAACAGTCAGAGGCACTTAACGCCACAAATGGTATCGGTACCGTATTTGGCTACCATCGCTTTCGAGTTTCCGCGATTTCCATCTAGGTTACCTAGTATTTAACAAGCAAGCTATTAGATCTCTAACAGTTTCATCCCCTATATAGTGGTGCTAAGGAATACTTCGCAGCCATTATACAACACAGACTCAGTAAATAGAAGTTCCTACTTTCGTTTTGCGACGTTGGAAACGCTAGAAAACTTGGTTTGGTACACCATTGTGTACCATAGCGCCCGACACATCCGTACCAATTTTCAGGTACCGGCGTTTCCCACCTATAAGACCCTTCCGGTTATAATACCCGGGTCTAACTGGGTTTCTTTTCCAATTATAAGACCCGGGTCTTATAGCAGGTGGTCAGAAAGCAGGGTCTGTCAGGCTGGGCTTTCTAGTTATAAGACGGGTCTGCCTCAGAATGATGTGTTTTCGTGCACAGTTTTACCAGATAGTAATGAATATTTAGTTTTTCTACTCATATCGTTCAAGAATCGTTCTAAAACCTGCGTAATCTTGGTAAAATTCTTGACTTGATAGGTTTACATAGCTGCTGTAAGCATATTGGAGCTTCTAAGTTGCCTAAGTTATCAAAACTTGTTTAAAACTGAGCTATTCAGAATTAAATGTACAGTCAGTTGCAAAGATTAAAACCAGTGTATTTCATGCTTTTCATGCAGAACATCGAGTTTTAATTGTAAAATATAGATTTTCCACCTATAAGACCCCGGTCTTATAACTGGTACAAAAATGTGACCCCATATTTAGGCATTTTCCGGTTATAAGACCCGGTCTTATAGGTGGAAAACTCCGGTAGGCGATTTCTATACGCGAAGTAAAAGCGCAAATCGGTTCAGGAATATTTGCCTAAATTGCCTAGCAACCATTCGAAAACTGGTAAAGTTGCAAAAATGTGTACCGGAGTTTTCCGCCTATAAAACCGGGTCTTATAACCGGAAAATCCCTAAATTTGGGGTCACATTTTTGCACCAGTTATAAGACCCGGGTCTTATAAGTGGAAAATCTATATTTTACAATTAAAACTCGATGTTCTGCAAGAAAAGCATAAATACACTGGTTTTGATCTTTGCAACAACTGACTGTACGTTTAAGTCTAAAAAGCTCAGTTTTAAACAAGTTTTGAAAACTTAGGCAACTTAGAAGCTCAAATATGCTTACAGCAGCCATCTAAACCTATCAAATCAAGAAGTTTACCAAGGTGACGCAGGTTTTAGAACGATTCTTGAACGACCTGAGTTCAAAGACTCCATATTCATTAGTTATCTTGTAAAAATATACACGAAAACACACCATTCTGAGCTTAGACCCGGTTCTTATAACTGGACGTGTGCTGACAGTAAATCGGTTCCGGCAGAAGCAGTTCTATCCACAGAATTTACTGAGTGTTTCCGTTCCGTTTTCTAACAGCTCGATTTCCTGTTTTCCAAGTTTCCAGATTCCCAGTAAAGTACGTAGGCGCTTTCACAAAACAGAACTGTGTACCAAATCACACCCCTGCCCGTACTGCATAGATTTTTCGAGTAGGCGATTTATATACGCACCGCCGACGCCGGCCAGAAGAGTAGAGAAAGTGGCAAACTATAATCTGCACGAGCCGTGCGAGTGTGCGAGCCTCACCACACCGTAACCAAAACGGCGCCTCAACGCTCCGGGCGTGCGCCAAATTCAAATCGCTTAAGCACTGGCACCCTGCGTCAAGTCTCATTCAGGCCTGCCTGCCACTCATTTCCTCCCAGATCAATCATAACTTTGATCATCCAGCCGCTACTCGCAGTTCGCCCACCATTGATCTGTCTGAAGTCAAGTCCTATCTGAAGAACCGGCGGATCAATTAGTTGTGGAAATCAGTGAGAGTGACGATTTTCCTTCAGATTGAAGCGATTTCAAATCTTCAAGGTATGATAGGTCTTCAATGTGCTTTTGCGGTAACACTCACATCTCGTTTGGCAAACTCCCATTCGTAATTCCGAACTACTATCACGAGAATCGGCCGATTCGGTTGCGGCAATCAGTAAAACTGACGATTTTCCTTCAGAATGCCCATATGCCTCCGATGACCGATACACTCTGCCCTGTATTTTTCAGGGTGCTTTTTTTAGCTCTGTGTGTTTTCGGGTCACTTTAATTCCCCTTAAAATGTGCACCCCTCAAAATTTGCACCCTGTATTTTGCAGGATTTTATTTGCTCCTGCCTAAAATTCTTACTTCCTAATTTTTCTCGTTTCGAAATTTTTTGCTCCCTGTATTTTGGAGATGTCTTTATTTGTCCCCCCCTCTAGAATTTCAACCCCTCTGAAATTTTTACCGCCTAAAATTTTTGTTTGATTTTTGCGACATATATTTTTTGGTCTGGTTTTTTTGTCCACCCTAAAGTTTTCACCCAAAAAAAGCCAGAGTGCAAAGAAAATGCACCCCAAAAACTTTCAGAACGCAAATTTCAAAGGAAGAAGAAAATTTAGGGCGTAAAAAGTTTAAGGGATTCAAATTAGTAAAGCACCACGAAAAATACAGGGAACAAAAAATGTCGGGAGCGGGACGAAAAAATTTGGGGTTTAACCCTCTCGCGCAGGGCCATCAAATGTCCGATGAGCCAATTCGAATTTTCGGCCGGGAAAATGCGTGATGAACCCGTGCGAAGCTGAAAAAAATTTGTCCGATGAAAGCGCTGCGTGATGGAAAGAGTCAATACGCAGGTGCGTGATGAGGTTTTTCATCACGCATTTTTTACTGGCCGCCACTTTAAATACCGGCTAATGCGCAGCGCTGTAGCACACAGCCGACACAAAGTGCGTGATGAAAATGAGTTATGGCTGCGCTGGCGGTTAACGCAAATGTGAAGCTGATCGAGGTGTAAATTTTGCGAAGCTGATCAGCTTTGCGTGATGAACCCGTGCGAAGCTGATCGGCAAATGCGTGATGAAAAATTGAAGCGTTCAGACGAAGAAATGCCTCAGTCCATAAATAGATGAAACGAGAAAAACGCGTTCAAAGTTTTCGGCCAGCCTGAAATAAATTGTGCAAAGTGCTATGGCCTAAAGTGTATTATGCCAAAAGAGGCCCATACCAGTGCTACTCTACACCTGAGTTTGGGCCACCACATTTTTCCTGATTTGGATATTTTTAAAAATTTGTGATAGTGGACTTAGGCTGTTTTAAGGTCTAAACCATAAAACAGCCTAAGTCCATAGTCACAAATTTAAAAAAGATTAGTAAGAGTAAGTCAGCGGTTATAGCTAGTAGGCTTGATTGCCTTCCAGAACTCCGGGTAGCGGACTAGCAATCTTGCCATCAATCTGCAGCTTAAAAATTAGAGCTACAATAATCTGAAATGTAAAACCTATGTTGAGCGATTGCAGAATAAGGAGCCAAAAGGTGGCGCAGGGCCCATTTTTGTCTTCAAAAGCGACATTCGATCAAAGTTTCTTGAACTAGTCTATCAGTACTCTAAGGCCCCCGATTTTTAAGTTTAAACAATGATTATTGAATGAGAAATCTTATTTCAAAATGTTATCAACCTTAGTAAATGACGCAAAAATTTGTGATTTTCAGCCATTAGCTAATTTACTCCAGAACCTGTAGGCGTACGCCAGCGTTCTTGCCACCATTCTGTAGCTTAAGGATAGCGCTATAATAATCCGAAATATAGAGCATAGATTTTAGGGGTTACAGATAAGTTATTGGGGCCGAAATGGGGTCGAAAATTGTTTTTCTTCAAAAACGCAATTCGACCGATGCTTCTTAAAGTAGTCAAAAAGCACTCTAAAACCCCCGATTTTTAAGTCAAAATTCTGATTAGTAAGTCAGAACATCAAATTCGAAATTTTGATTCAGTAGTTAAGCAGATTGATTACTGTATCCTCGAATTGAAGCATCAAATCTGAGATTCCTTTTCAGGAGTTTGAGAACTCGGCTATACACCGTATTAGTGTATCAACTTTCAGCCGTCTAGGCCAAATTTCTAATTTTGTGTGTGAATATTGAGGTTCTTGACTTGGACTTAGGCTTTTCTTCAACTGAATTTCGAGCACTGATAAAAAAATTGCGTTGATGTAACTTATGACATAGAATGTTTTCAGATTAACTGATTTGTATTTAACATGTCTATAGTTCGG
>JASANB010003781.1:0-25484 GCA_030248155.1 Sabatieria punctata
ACACCAGCAGTGTTGCTTGAAAGACACGTTTTCGAGTTTTGTCGCAGACGCTTTGCTCTTGCTCAGGCATTCATTCCACTGGTGGATGCTGGGATCGCTCGGGGCTTGCGTTCTCTCCCAGATTCCAGACAGAACTTTTTCTGCACCATCACAGTGCTTTCTCCACTCAAACTACAGCGCACATTTTACACGTTATTTCACTGAAAAAACCATCACAACTGCTATAAATGTCGGGTTGAGTTGGAAAATGAAAGAAGTATCAATCCGCTATGGTTTAAGAACGTTAGCATCACTCAAAAGCTAGCCTAATCGCACACTAGCCAAATACTTCTAGCGCCAATGTTGGAAATTTTAGTCTTCGGTAGAATTGCCCGTTTTCAGGCATTCCGTGATGAAACAAGCTGGAATTTGAAACAGTTTAATGCGAAGTATGCCCCCGTATCTTATAAAAAAATCAGCCGATTCAGTCCACAAACAAAAAAGTTCTCAGCTTGCAAAACCCCATGAGATATGTGAATCACCCTGTGTTTCTCCCACTTCATTCCCGAAAACCAAACCACAGTGAAACTACTCCAATTGGAATATGCTCATCCCCAAAGGGATAATCTTTGAGTTGCGTGCCCGACTTGCTTGCTAATGAACAATATCAAGCCCTGACGAACTTGTTTGTCAAACTTGCTCATACGTCACTAACTTATGAAAGAAATAAACTGCTAATTACTTCTGGCTTCTGCCACAAAGCGCATCCTGTGTATTCAGAATTTCACCTTAAAGAGCTTACAGACAGCGTCAGATATTCATATAATCACTGGAGCAAAGTATGACTCTGGAGAGTGCGGTCGACCTAATTGTCTTTATTATTTCGGTTCCCTCTGCTTTGGTCTACTTGGTCTACCTGACCGCACTGTACCAAAATCGCAATAACCGTCCATTCAACAACTCCTTTTTCAAGATTCTGTTCCACATAGGCATCTTTGATCTGCTCATGTTGTGTGAGCGCACTGTGTTGAATCGGTTCCCGAAAAGGGGCTGGCTTGGCACAGACAAGCTGGTCATGAAGGCACCATTCTTTTTCGGCAAACTGCACATTCTCTTGTTTTGGTACCTGATCAAGCCGCAGGTGCTGGGCACTCTCCTCCTCACTATCAACAGATACTACACCATTGTCCATGATCATGTAAGTCTCAAAGTCATTCTCAATATGCTCACCTATCAGAATTATCATTACTGTGGTTGTTGTTGGTTGTCATAATTCATCAGGGGGTGTTGTGTTGTTTATGCTCCTCATCATCACTGTCATGTTATGGTCACTGTTGTTGGTTGTTGTTATCGTCATTGATATTGTGATCATCATGGTCATCATCTTTACGGTCGTTTGTTCTTTGTTCTCATTGTTGTCATTGTACTCATCATCATCATCGTCGTCGTCATAGTCACCGTTGTTGTCATCATTGTCATCATCGTTGTCGTCATCATCGTCATCGTCATCATCATCGTCATCGTCATTGTCATTTGTCATCGTCGTTGTTGTCGTCATCGTTGTCATCATCATCATCATCATCATCATCATCATCATCATCATCATCATCATCATCATCATCATCATCATCATCATCATCATCATCATCATCATCATCATCATCATCATCATCATCATCATCATCATCATCATCATCATCATCATTGTCATTGTTATTGTCATTGTCACCATTGTCATCATTATTATCATGTAATGAATACAGAATTGGACTCCAAAGCAAATCAACTGTTTCGTGGCCACTGTGTATCTGATGCCACTGCCATTCAACATCCCACTCTGGTTCCAGCGGTTCTATTTCTCCAGCAACCAGACAGACGAAGGTGTACTCTTATACTATGAGAACAAAACGTTTCAGGTCTGTTCCATATTTGGTTTTTAAAACACCTTTCATTACATGTTTGTGAGGGTAACACAGGTAAGTTTGCAAAAGGCTCATGCACAGTTTAGCATAGTTATGAAAACTTAGCCTTAGGCAAATGACTCACTGGTGAAACAAGCCTTCCTGTATTCCTGTAATGGTTTTCTCGACTTGAGGTCACTGCCAAAAAAGCTTTTATTCCACTTGAAGCTGCAATTTGGGCTATAATATTAAAAATCGATTTCAGTTCTACTACCTGAGCGTTTGCTTTATCCAATGTGCAGTGCTGGTAGCAGTGGGTTGCTACTGTTACAGTAAGATCTTCTACACCACCTGGAAACGCCGCAACAATGTGGGTCCTCGGGTGGGCCAGGCCAGTCAACGTAGACAGGACAGAGCCGAGTCGAACGTGCTCTTTATTGGTATAGTGCTCAACGTTCTCACCATGGAGTGTGCAGCAGCTTGCGGATGCATGGCTTATGGAACAGACCCGGACAGTTTGAAAGCGGCCGCACCCTGGTTTGACATCGGCACAGAGCTGTACACCTGGATTAACCCCTACTGCTTGTTGATGACCAGCGGTCAGTTCCGGCAGAGATTTCTCGAAACGATCCGCTGCAAAAAACGCAGTCCAGTTACAAGGACCACCAACCATACTGCACGTGTGAATAGAAACAACAAGCTGTATAAAGTGTCAGAGCTGTAGTCTCAGTGCTTGTTGGTCTCTTCATACTGAAGAAGAAAAAGGTTTATTTCTCACAACCTTAACGCAAACAACAACAACTGATGAATAAAACGTGCATATCATGTTGCTGTTGGTTGGAGAGAACGGTCAGTGCACTGTCACGAGTGGCCTAGCACTGCCTAAAACAAGGTACACATGTATTAGGTATTGAAGTGAAGAGCGAGAGATCTTTACTTGTTAGTCTTTGTATACAACACAACACACACACACGCACTCAACTGAATCACACAAAGCAACTGCACACGAGGAGACACACAAAACACTCACACAAACTATCAAACTCTTCATCACTCCCCTTCATGGACGTCAACTGGGCCTCTTCCATGCCTGACGGCCAGGGAACACGGACATTAGAACTGCTCTGCCTCTATTGACTCGGCATCTCTGGAAAACTGCTCTGTACTGACACCGTGCTGGTTCGATCTCTTGCGTGCCACGTTGCGGCCTTTCTGCGCCTTGGCGCCTTGGCGTTCATCTGGCGTCTTGTAACCGGTAGAATAGCCTTCCATCTCTTGTCCAACGAATTCAAATGAAACAGCATTATTTTCCTCTGTCTTCTCAGACTCTTTCTTCTTCTCACTGTCCTCTTCATCCTCTTTCGTTGCTTCCTCCCACCTCTCATCATCTCACATCTCATCAGGTAAGGCCGGAACATCGCCCGCGAGAGAAGGAGTTACCATGGCATCAACGTAGAGCGGATGTTCGGAGATGCAGAGTCAGCCGACTCGGGGCAGTCATCAATTCAGTTTCTTTCCAGACGATTGCCAGGCACAGCGGCGGCCCAGTTGAGACTCGTCTGAGGGGGAGTGATGAAAGAGTTGCACAGTATATAACACCGATCAAACCAAAGTACAATCTATATGTCATTGCTTGTTTGTTTGTTTGCGTATAAACCCTTCAGTATCCACATGTTATGGCACATGAAGAAGATAAGACAGATCAATTTGCTTTAGTAACTTAGTAAAAATTTCAATGTTTCTGGCATGGCTACTTCTTCTTGAAGGGAATTCCACGTATTGATAATCCTAATAGAAAGGAATTATTTCCTGCAGAGTAAATTTTTCATCAGGCTGGGTCTGGTTAATTACAAAGTATTTCCTCTGGTTTTTTTTGACATTGTGAGTTTCGAAGAAACCTTCCTGCAGTGGTGACAAGTTCTCAAGTGCACAACAAGGCACTTCGTTTCTCCTCAACTCTGGTTCTCCTTTTCGGTCTTTCTCCTTCTCCGTTCTCCGCTCACTGTTATATCTCTAAGTAATCGATCTTTCAACGCACCCACCCCCGCGGCACATCCATCAGGCACGGAAGTGGAATTCGCGATGTCCATTAGGGGAGTGATGAAACGATAGCGCAAGACAGTAAAGTAATATCACGCTAGACATATAATATCCTATAATCTCTTAACGTAAAAATATGTATTTTTGTGCATGTATGTGTATTTGATAAGCAAAAATCGATAAAGAGTGTAATAAAATTCGAAGATTTAGGCGTTTTTGCTATACTAATAGAGAGAGAGAGTAGATATCCTCATAAAGCTTTGAAATGCCCCTAAGCAACTGAATTTCAAAGCTATCCAAGGTTACAAACAGCAGGCTGCGTTAGATCTGATTTTCTGGTAGGACTGACTCAAAATTTGTCCAAAAATTTGCATTTTTCAGCACCATACACATGCACAAAAATACACAATAATACACATTGTTTTTCTGAATTGTATACAAAAATTATCATACACATTCTGCAAATCCAGTACCAAACAACAGTAATATCAGGACAGAAACAAACAAAGGCCTTGTTCGTCACAACAATTGTTCATTTTACACTTATTTATGTTTTGAAGAGTGTGATTGTTTTGTGTGATTGTTTGAGTGTATTCCCGTTGTGTAGTCGCATTTGAGTAATTGTGTTGTGTGAGTTTGTTGTGTTTCACTAGTCATCTGATCATAAAGTCTTTCATCTGGTGCCGAGACCCTCTCCGACTCGAGCCTACTGCTCTCCCACAAGACTTCACAGTTCATCCATTCAAGTTTCCCGCTTGATCATCAGGATCATCAGGCACAGACGTCGTGATCATCAGGCACAGACGTGGCCCCCATTTGATGCTCACATGTACATTTTGTGCTCACCTCTGACTTCTACAATAGCAAGTACAGCGTGATCTCGAACAACAACAGCGGCGTTACAGAGAGTGGCAGATCGAACAGCAACGATTGCAGATCCAACACCAGCGCCTTGATCGTCTGCTCGCCCAGTACCTGTCTCAATCCCGCAAGGCTTCTGTGAAAGCAGAAAAGGTAGTGTGTTCTGGCACTTCAGATGCCCTCGTATTCCGGCAGAAGAATCGGCTTTTCTTAATGAAGATTTTGCAGTAGATGGTGCACGAAGGTTACGAGTTATTCAAGGTGCTAAGAGGAGGAGAAGGAAAGCAAAAAGAAGAGGATGGATGGATGAATTGATCGGGCGGGGCCGTCGTAACCCCTGCGTTAGGCCACACTGAGGTCACATCATGCACAGACAGACAGACAGATTGGAAGAAAATATTTTTCAATAATGTTTAGCAAGGACTTAAATGCTAAGCAAATCGTTGTGTAAAGTACAAACACATGAAACACCAACACCGCACTCAAGCCCCGCCCAATCATCACTACCATCTGATTACTCTATATAGAGTATATAGAGCAAAAAGATAGCAGATCTGTAGGCAGGACGATTTCATTCTAGGCTTCACAGGTATAAAACCCCCGAGTTTTCAATAACTCAGGCACAGCAAAATAACTGATCAGCCGAATGATGCTGTTCCCAGAGTTTACTCCAATGTGATGCCAGACACCCAGCAGGTAAAACGGCAGGAGCATAAGGACGCACACCCATATCATCCTGCCCTTCCTTCGCTGCCTTCGCTACTAGCCTAAACACATGCTCGGTGTCAGTCTGGTCGGGTCTCAGTGGTAGCTGTCCCCGTTCCATATGTCCCAACACATGCGTGGTTGCTAGCATTTCGGCTGAGGGGAATTTTCAATTCCTGAGGGCGGGGGGGGCTGAGGCGGGTAGGAGCGCCTGAGGTGGGGCTGAGGGGGTGGTAAGCCAAAAAGTTCGATTTTTGGCTAAAATCAAGGTTTTTTGGAATATTTTTCATTAAAATAAGCTATTCTGAACTCATTTACACCTAATCCAGGCATATTTTTATCATAATTTTCTATACAAAATTCTTCCAAGAAATTTCTGAGGGGGGTAGCGGCCGGCTAAGGGGGGTAGGTCAGAGCCTGAAGGGGGCCAATCCCCCCTCAGCCCCCCCCCCCTTTGCCCATGTCTGGTTCGAACCCCACCCTAGCAAAAGTAATTTTGAAATTCTCAGTGACGTAGTAAGAGTTGATCTTAAGACGCTGGCTGGGGTGGGTGACGGTGTGACGTCACCCACCCCAGCCAGCCGGACCTTACTACTGACACCATATATGGTGTCGGTACCACAAACGGCGTTACGTGCCTGACTGACTGACTGTAATACCCTGCAAAATTGACGGAATGGTAGATCGATCTTGATTTGCATATAATTTGAATTAGGAACGCTCAAAACATTTATTTAATAATGTCATGTTCTGAAAACAAAATATGTGTACAAAACTTATATTTAAGTCAACTAACTACAAATATGATATCAAGACACACACAGCAAAGACAGCCATACCACAGATGTATGCACATTGCTTTCCGTTGGAATCGATCGTTCTACTCGTACTACTAAGAGAGTGAAACAGCTGAAACCACACTTTACACAGTTTTATCCAGGAACGAAAAAACGATAATTTCATTGAAGTTAGAGTTGAATTGCTGAAAAGCACAGTGTTTCTATAGATAGCCTTCGTCGAAAAAAATACAGTCAAAAGAAGAAGCAAATTTGGAAGAAATACCGTTAAATGAGGTGATTTTATTTTACTGAACTTTCAGGATTTATGTATTAAAACGAATTGAATTATTGTATTCTGCTGAAAAGAGAAGTTGGTATGCCGGATTTTAGCACAAACCACTTAATTTAAATCACTGAATAGAGCTTGGTTGGTGGAATCCTGGTTGCAACATCAGTTTTCATAACTTTCTTTTAGCTCAATCTTGGCCTAACTTTTGCTTCTTCTCTAAGCCAGAACACATCACTGTTCTATAAAAAATCTATAATCTCTCAATAAAACTCTGTACCATTATACAAACATGCAGTATGAAACCAATAGGCTAATTGCATTTCAGTACAGAGGAAACACCATACAATTGAATTCATAGCAGTTTTTGTTGTCAGATCTCTGTAATAGTTGAGCCAAACAGAAACATAAAATACGTAACACATCCATTGGAAGAGGAGGGCTAGGGGCTTGACCAGTTTGATCTTTTTAAGACTCTGCCTCAATTAATTCAGTAATAAAAATTGCTCAAAAGGCGTCGAACCTCAATAAATTGTTTACTTGAGATCATTTTAACATTGATTATGACTGAAATTATGCTACAAAAATAACTAAATATACGCACGATTAGGCTTAGTGTCCCGCATGCACTCTATGTAGCAGCTAGTTGACCATAAAAAGTCTCTGGAAAAATAAGATACAGACACGGCAAAAGTACGTTTCGAGATAAATCCTGCTAATCAGCCTTGTTCGTCACAACGATTGTTCATTTTACACTTATGTATACGTAAATCTAACGTAAATTTAAACTTTCTTAATATCAATTACACTAGCTACAGGCTATACCTATTTGGCAGACGCGATGAAGCTACGCACACAATAACAAGCCGGTCAGAGAATCAGTAGGTCTGCTGATACATAGTAGGGGGTGCCTGCTGGCTTTGCTGATAGTCAAAGGGGGCATTTTGTGGGGCAGCCATCATGCCTTCCTGGGGTGCTCCGCCAACAAAGCCCCCTTCGGCGTCTTGCCGAGCCGCGATTTTGGCAGCAACGTGCCTCTCTCCCCAGTATCCGTAGCATTTGAGAACCACCCAGAAGAAGTACGCCTGAAAAGTATTGAACTTCTTGATTTTCCAGCCGGATTAACTTATACCGAAAACAACTGAACAATTTTGAGTCATACAATCGAGATAAAAATTCTGGATATCCGCGTTATTTCTGAACGTTATATCGACTGGAATTATAATTTGATGTCCAGATAAGGTAGTCTGATTGCAATAACCGATCGATGCAGTTTACCCCCAATTCCGACTGTCTCCACTTCCCATGTTCCCATTTCCGACTTTCACATAAAAATAGCTTTTGGTTTTAAAATCGCATGGCATAAAATAACACCAAGGGGCCGTTCATAAACGACGTCGTTCCAGAGGGGGGGAGGGGGGGTCGGCTGAAATGCGACGATAGACGACGCACCAGGAGGGGGAGGGGGTTAGCAAAAAACGACGTCGCTTTTTTCGGAATTTTAGGGTACTTCAATTACATTATTTTCGATTTATGCACATTCTATCAAACGTTTCTCCATACAGAAAAGCTTCCCAGAGCGGTTGTAGGGATTTATTCTATTGATTGTGCAGTATGGTAACAAGAAAACGTCACAGTACTCTATGTACTGCCGTTTTATTGGGGGGGGGGTAAACCGAAAACGACGTCGCCGTAGGGGGGGGTCCCCAAGAAACGACGCAAGGCGATTTTGGGGGGAGGGGGGGGTCCGAAAAATCGGGATTTTGGAACGACGTCGTTTATGAACGGCCCCCAATCACATTGAAGGATCATTCACGTTTTGTCTGATAGGGTGAAGGGAAAAGCTAAAACCTAGACCCAGCGCGCCGGTCATGATATGACGATGTTATGTGTATGATATGAGGATATGGTATGATGTGATGTTTATGTGCAAAAGATAGGGACCAGTCACAACTACTGTGGAATACATATATGTATATGTATATGTAAAAAATACATAATATGTATTATTTTTCGAATACATATATGTATATGTATATGTTTATGTATTCCTCAGAGAATATGTTTATGTATATGTATTCTGAGGCCACTATGTATTTAAAATACATATTTGAAAATACATATTGAATTTCTGATGAAATGCTGCATTTTCAAGTCTCAGCCTGCCATCCATAGCATGAAATTACATTTTCTTAGGATATGCCAATGTCTGAATTTGCTCCAGTGGTAGAAAAACCACAGATTTGGTGTAGTAATTGAAGTAATACCATCACCGTGGAAAGTGGTGCGAGGCGACCAAAAGGAGTTCTAATGAGGGAACATTTAGATTTTCAAATTCAATGGATATATGGCAGCAGAAAAATGCTCTTTTCTTTTGCTAGTTGACCTAGACGAAATTATTGGCCATTGCGGTTTCAAAAACAAAGTTCATTGCACAGGTCTCCCACACAGAAAAAGACTGACTGTACTGTGACTCACAACACGGTTTTCATAACCATCTGCTGAGAAGTTTTGAAGGGATCTAGTTCGATTACTGTGTCACCCAATTATATGAAATATTTGCTAATTCTGTCTTTAAACGCATTAAAAGGTACTCTGACAATAGTTATTGTAGTTTTAAAGAATGATTTGATGGCACTTTGGTCACTTAGTGGCAAAAAGCGCAAAAATCGATTGGAAAAAACGTGTAAACTACGCACCTATGATATTTAGATGAATAACTGAAGTTATCTCTCTAAATATGGTGAAAAACGTAATTTTCATATGAATGTCGGAACTGGGGTATCGGAAGTGGGAAAAGTTGGAATTACTGTAGTGTCACGCCATCGATGCGTAAAATGCCAAGTATCACAAAAGTCGCCCGGCGACATCTCAGTCGCGCCGACATTTTCTAATATGCGCACCAGATGTCACGCGGCGTGGTTGTGCGTAAATTTTTAATTATAGTCGTAGTTAGTAGTCTCTAAAATTTGGCAAAAATAATTAGTGGTCTTAGTTATTATTATTAGTCTCAAAATTTCTCGATTTTAAATAGGTAGTCCTAGTTTGTGGTCAGTTTGTAGTACTGTTATTTTACTAGTGGATTTTTATTTTACTATTTGCTAAATTTACTACAAATTCAGCTCTTCAATTTAATTTTTATTTTTGTTTTACTACAAAGCAGTTCCAATTTTAATAATTTTTGTTTTACTAATAATTTGACTAATTTTACTACTATTTTACTGCGATTTTACTAGTCGTTAGGGGCAATTTTGCATCAATGACGCCAAGATCTTATGAATAACTAATGTTGGTGCGAAATAGTTGCTAAATTTGATCATGATACGAGGTTCTCAAGAACCTTAGAGACAAAAACCGTGTGAAATTCAACTGACAAAAGTGCATCCAGACATCTTTTATTGCAAAATTGATTACAAATTTGCCTGGAATTCACCAAAAACTAGTAAAATAGTAGTAAAATGATAATTTACTATTATTAAAATGATAATTTTACTATTGACTGTCTTTGTTAATTTAATTTAATTTTTTCTTTACTATTGGCTCTTAATTTTACTTTTTACTATTATTTTACTACTAGTAAAATACCACTAGTATTACTAATTTTTGTTTTACTATACTATAGCAAAATAACAGTAGTTTGTAGTCAACAAAAGTTTGAACAAAATTACATAAATTTTAGGTTTAACATATAAAACAAGTTGAAAATCTAAAATAGTAAACCAAACAAGGGAGAATGGAAATTTTTAAAATATCATCTGTTTTTGTACCAGGTGTGATGCTAAAAATGCGTGTTGTTTTCTACTACGAAAATTTTAAATCTAAGATCAGCTTAAAAATACACGGTCTCCTTGTTTACAACTTCAAAAGATGTGCTTTTGTTTATTGTTCTATCTATACCAAATGGGATATCATGTACATTAGCCATTTAGAAACGGACATGGTGCCATTTATCTGTCTGTTTTTGTTAGCTGAGCTTTTCCAGAAGTTTTATCAACTATTTATGCTATTCAAAAGCAATTTTTCTTGCTTTATTTTGGAATATTTGTTGAATTTCTGTCAGTTTACAAGCAAAGCTAAGTTCACGTTTATTTGATGTTTTTTTGCAAACGAAATATGACCAAATAAATTCCAGAACTTGCTAACTACTAATTCACGAATTCAAAAGGGTATTTTGTAGTTAATTTGTAGTCACTAAATCTGAATATGTATGTAGTTGTAGTCAATTTGTAGTCTTGATGACGTCATAAAACCCAAAAAATTAGTGGTTAGGTTAGTAGTTAGTACCGGAGAGTGCTGCATTGGGTACCCGGGTACACTAACCAGCACTTAGCATTTTCCGCAACAAAAATCAGATCCTGTTAGTGTACCCGGTACACTAACTGGCACTTAGCCAAATCATGTTAAACTGCATATTTTCACGATTTCTGAGCAAAAATTCAGTTTTCCAATCCAGATTACTGTTTCTGCCTTGTAAATGAGAGTGGCTGGTCAAAGTTTTCGTTCTTGTGAGGTTTGCGTCAGTAAAAACGATTGAAAATGAGCAAAAATATACATAGACCTGCTTTAAAGGTACCGTAGTGTTGGAAATTTTGACACCCATAACATAAAACCTGTCTCCAAATAGTGTACCCCGGGTACACAATCCGGCACTATGTAAGTGCCAGTTAGTGTGTGTACCCCGGGTACGCTATCTGGAGGGGTACCCTATGCAGCACTCTCCGGTAGTCACTTCAAAATGTCGGCGCGACAGAAATGCCGCCAGGCGACTTTTTTCCACACGAGTATGAACGAATTATAAGTATTATAAGAGGAAACTTTCAATGATTTTACGTCAACGAGAGTGATGACGATGTAGAGCAGAAAGAGCAAAAAAGCCGTGAAACCATAGACTCCAAACAGAGTTAGAGATGCGATTGCTTTTATGGCCGACGCCACGCAACCCAGCGCATTCACCACCTACAATAAGATATTGTAGATTTGTAAATTAATTAGACGTATACCAAGAAAGGAATTAGGTAGTGCTTTTTCTCTCGTTTCAATCCAAACATGGCACTGCCTAGCACTATAGCTTGGAGCAGGATCAGGAAAATTATGATGCCTGAAAAGTTTAGACTAAAGGGCTAAAGAGAGTTGTGTGAAAAGGATTTTCACACCGACGTAATTGGTGCCGTACATGTCTTCCAGGTAGTCGGAAGAACCGATTATCATTGAAAACAGCGTCACAACTGCGTAGAAGGCTACTAAGCCCTAAAACAATGCGCAATTATTAATTTCTATTTTTTGGCTCATTTTCAACTCACAATCATAAAGTAAACGATGTACAACGTCCCGACAGTAACATGGTACCTATTCCGAAAGACCATGTATTGAGGGCTGTATTCGTCGAAACCTGAAGATTGGCAAGTTGATCAGTTGTACATAGTGTTGTTGGCTATTGGATTTTTATTGATGTCTATATGTCTATGTGCATACACATTTACTGCCAAATGTGTGTGGTAATTTGTGTATACACATTCAGCAAAGCAATGGGAATATTTCTGTGTGTATTGTACTGAAAACGCATGTTTTTTTTGGTAGATTTTGAGCCAGAAAAAAACGAATCTCTCAGTGTCTGCTGCTTGAAACCTTAGATAGCATTGAAATTGACTTCCCTAGGCCATTTATAGGCTTTATGAGGATAACTGTCTATTACTGCAGCAACAAGATCGAAATTTTAGGATTTCGTTCCAAGTTTTATCGACTTTTGCTGATCAAATACATACACATACACTTTATGTACTGTTTCTGCATGCATGGTTATGTGTGTGTATACACATCGAAAAACTATGTGTCTTGTCTTGTGTATATACAGACAACGGTAGCTGTACAAGACTTAGTAAATACAAAGAGTCTGCAGATACCTGGAATTTGCGACTGAGGCTGTGTTCCATCAGTGGGCGGTCCGGCAGCGGCGCCCTGTGTCTGCGACACCACACCGGACATCATCTGCTGACCTTTGGACAAGAAGTCCATATTTGGCAGGGACAGCGGCTTTCTCGAGTGGCTTAGTGGTGGCGCGTATATGGCCGGCGAATGTTTAGGCAGGGAGGGCTGCGAGAGACGGGCCGTAAAATCGATCGGCTAGTAGGAGCGCAGCTCTTTAACCGATTCGAACTCGACGGAGGCAGGAGGCCGCCGTCCCAGCTACGACACCCGATAAAATCGGCCACAAAATTTTATTCACTCACGGACAGAGCCGGACGGCCAACGGCTTACAACAGGCGACATTTACTCGACACAGACGTGCTACCATATTACGTACCGCCTACGTACCGGCTCGCACAGGGCGTTTTTTAGTTTTGGCAATTTTAACAACTTCAATTCTAATCTAAATAAACGCCCAGGGTCGGCTATTTGGAAAGCACTGTACATGGGGCTTTTATTTGGCAACAACTCTCTGGGTGAGCGGTCTGCTGTGATTTGAATTTTTTTGTTCTGGTTTTTCGATAAAAACTGATAATATCGTGTTTGTGTACTGAAACTCATGCTTTAGCCCGATTTTTTAAGTTTTAACACATATTTTTTGTCATATTTTTATCTCTTCGAGGTCAAAATGTATTATCTGAATAACAGTAGGTATTTGCAACGAAGCCCGTGATGTTGAATGAATCGAAAACGCCTTATGAAGCACGTGCCTGTTTTCGGTTGTCACATTGTAAAAATTCAGGCGTGATTTCTAACCGAGTCGTTTGCGGTTTTTTGATATTTTTTCGTTAATAAGTTTCGGGTTTGTTCTTGCTTTGTAAATGTCAATTTAAAAATTATGATTTTAAACTTGTTTTATGGCGAGATGAAATTTTTAAATTTTAAAAAAAGAACAACTCGAAAACAGCTTGTTTTTTTTCAGCAAGCACACTTCAGAAATGAAAATTTCAGGTATGATTTACTCTCAGAACAATTTCCAGCAATATTGATTCGTTCCTGAGCCAGCGCATAGCAACTACTTTTTTTCGAAATTTTCCCATGCTAGTAAACACGACGGCCGACACCCTCGCACATTTTGTTCCTTGTTCCACTGAAAGCAAACAAAGATTATCAAAAGCACGCCACCTCACTACACTCACGTCATACATTTCTATATGACACCAATTGCCCATGTCTAGCTTGCAGCCAGTGCCAGCGCAAAGCAGAAACTCGGAAAAACGGCGTTTCGTAACAGCTGCCATCTACACCTGAATCCAAATTATTGTGCTGGTTGAAAGCGCTGGCTTTTGCCCAATCTAACAATACCTTACTTTCCTTAATCGCCCAAATAATGCGTTTACACAGTCAATTACTCGCGAGGGTGCAGCACTTTACACAATCGTCGATTTTATCGATTTTTTGGCAGCTGAGCCTCGTGCTCTTAATCAAGTTATAAACAAGCTCTCAGCCGCAAACGTGATTTCGTAGCTCAGAAAACGCGCTTTCAGTTGACATACTGCTTTTGAATGTACGAGTAAAACATAGTCCGAACGAAGCCGACAAAGCTTGCTGAGCCGATCTGCACATCGCTCCCTAATAAAACCGGACCTTAGTGGATCAAAGTTTAGAAGGTCATAACTCCAGAACTACTGAACATTTTAGTGCGGTTTGTTTTGTTGAACTTCTCTTAAAATTGTCTACACGGCTGTATGATAATTATCTAGAAAAAACTGAATACTAGAAAAATCTATATTTCTTTGCCCATCCCTACTGTGGATCAGGTATACCTGTACCTGTACCTGATTATCAGGTAGATTTGCAATACCCACCTGATACCTACCTGATCGGGTACTTTCGAACTGTACCTACCTGATTTTGGGTATGTTTGGTCTGAAACAGGTACAGGTATCAGGTACAAACAAAAGGCATTAAATGGTAGTTTTAGACAAATTTGTTCATTAAAAATGCGTGTTGGAAAGCTGATTCTTCAAAATTTTCCCGCCCTGGTTGGGCCCTGGCCCAACCAGGCCTTTATAAACTACAAAACCCGCTAATTTTGTACTCACAATGCTTTCCAAAACAGGTTTTGAACGTTAATTTTCAAAAATTTCTCGGCCCTGTTTAACCACGCCCGAACAAAAAAGAAATCTGAAAAAGGTTACACTTCGTTTGCAAAATCCTGGTAAGCCACTGAGCAGAGGGACATACTGGTAAAAAGGGTTTACAAGAAGCTTTTCTCTGACTGACAAAGATCAACACCACCAAAGATGGATGTGCAAAGCGATTCAGCATCCCTACAATAATTTTGAAAGCGTGTTTTCAGCATTTTACGCATTTTCATGACGAAAAAATCTTAAAACGACCGTAACTAAACTGATTTTAGCTGCCTTTCAAACCTAAATTGGTATTTTGAACGATTGTTCGGCTAAAATCTGGATTATAACTTTTTTAACAAAATACCTGTTACCTAATACCTGATACCTGTATTTTTGTGAATACCTACCTATACCTGATACCTGATTGGGTACTTTTGAAATACCTGTACCTGATACCTGATATTAGGTACTTTCTCAATACCTGCCCACTGTACCCATCCCTTATAACAGCCGATGGGCGTGCTTTCCAAATACGGAAATACCCGGTATGTACGTATGTCTACCTACATATGTTGCTAGACAGCATAAATGCGTATTGATACTCGTGCGGGAAAAAGTTGTCCGACGACATTTTGCGACATACGCACCAAACCAACACGTCGCGCTACATTTTCCAGGCGTTGACACGCGACATGTGGAAAGTGCTGATAACTTTTATTTGAAAACATAGTGAGGTATGGAAAATACCCGGCAAGCAAATAAGTTCTGTTCACAAATAATGAATTAAAATATTTGCAGTATGGTATTAGGACAATGGATCACGCATTTTCAGTAGCTTCACTTTGATCTTGGTTCAAGGGAGGCCGTACTTCCGACTCTGCATCTTCGATTGTAGTATCGGTTGGATGATCCAGGTCTTCAAGCTGCAGTTGTTCACCCACTGCCGTTGGAGCGTCGAGCGTTGATTCCACGTTGTTTTTTTCATCCGCTGCTTTGTTGTTTTCTTCTTCCTCAGACTTCTTCTTTTTCGCTTCATATTTGTTCTCAGTTTGTCTGGTTCGCGGCAGCTTGTTTTTTTGAATGTTTTCTTGCTCTGAAAACAAGCTAGTACTAAATAGTTTCATAACGTGGCGCCCTAAAAACTGCTTACCAAGGCGCTTCCTCCGCTGTTCAAAAGCTTTGTTTGTCTTCCAACCCAACTTTGGTTTGCGTTTCGGTGGCTTGGGGGCTAAAATTTTTCTTCCTACTCGGCTCCTAAACGGTTTACTATTGCAGGTTACACACGTGGAGTCGGCTGGTCTGGCTCGGGCTCAGGAGTGATCTCTTCATCAGGATTGAGTCTCTTTTTGATCAGTTCATCTAAATCCATGTCCTCGATTTCCGATGGATCTATGCCCCACTCTTCGCCAACTGTACGTACCAAGTTCTTCACTGTCATGCTGTAAGAAGGTTTAAAGTTTGACCTTTGCACAGTAAGAGCCAACTGACGGTTGTCCTCCGAACCAGATCTTGGTTTTGCCAGTGCCCTTTAGTTTTCTGCCCAGATTGTGAATTTGTTTGAGGTAGTTTCCCAGCACTCCGATTGCTACTGTGGCAAGCGCCAGGCCTCCCGTTACGTAAGCCACAGCAATAGGTAGCCAAAGGTTTCTGAAAAGCAAACTTCTGTCTCTCCTGTTTGTCTTTGTCTCTGTCTCTTTCAGACCTGAAATTAAAGAAGTCGTCTGCATCAACGGCAGTCAGCGATTTGAAGTTGATGTAAATGCTGTTGATAACGCCAACATGTCTGAGGATGCAGATGGCCACAACTCCAATTGCGATGTAAATAAAGAAGAGCGATAGAAAGAGCAGGCCTCCAATCTCAAATTCTTCTTCGTCTTCTTCTTCCTCATCAACTCGCTCATCCTCCTCAGTTTTGTCAGCTTCTTCTCCATTGGTGATCTAAAATCGGAATCTTACTCTACTTACACACAAACGGTTGTATAAGCACAGACTGCTTTTAAATCGGCCTTCTCGGATATCCTGATTTTGCGCTTCTTTTTCCAGAGACGAGCTCTTTCAATCAACTTTCCCACGCCTTCTTCCATGAACTTGCCCAGATTGGCCAGAAACACCAGTCCAATTGGCATTCCGATGATACAGTAGAACAGATAGAACAACTGTCCACTTGTAGTAATCAGGTGCAGCGCTCCATAGCCTCAAGTAAAAACATTCGTTCGGAGAAAACCGGAGATTACGGTTCCGACGATATATCGAGCCTTTTTCCAATATCGATATCGATATCGCGATATCTCGCATCGATATTTTCCATATTTTTGTGTGCGGAAAAGTAGAAAAAACAAAACTGACACCAAGTTTATTTCTCTAGAACAGTAGAAAAACAGTTTTTCCTGGACAACTCAGAAATCGATGATAGTCAAAACCTAAACAGTGGTATGATAGCTCTCAGAACAATAATTTCCCGGCATTCTCAGCTTTAGACAGCAACGCCTACGTTCTTAAATTTCTGCAGCCACACTGAAGAGCTGCTCAGTCTGCACACTTGAAGCAGGAGAGCAGAAGCAGACATGGGCTATCGTTTTGGCTGAGGGGTGGCAAATTTTCAAATCCTGAGGGGGTACCGCCGGGCTGATGGGTGGTTGAAAGGATGGCAAGCAAAAAAGTCGGATTTTTTACTAAAGTCAAACTTTTTGGCTTATTTGTGATTAAAATAAGTTAAAATATGCTATTCGGTCTTAGCTCATTTATGCCCAATGAGGGTGGAGCATCGGCCTGAGAGGTCAGCCTTTTCATTGAAGGGTTTCAGAAGGGGCACTACCTTTTCTGCGATTCTCTACTTAATTGATATCAGATCGCTGATTGCATCCGTGCTTGACTGATAAGCAGCGAGGGCAGTTTGCTCTTTCAAAATTTTCAGATTTTCTTGCTTAACTATAAATATCGATACCGATCGATATTGAGTTGAAAATATCGATATCGATATCGAATATCGTCAAGTTTTGATATTGTCGGAACACTACCGGAGATGAAACTTGCATAGAATGGACAGGATTGTCCGGGCGGCGCCGTCGTAGCCTCTGCGTTAGGCCACACTGCGGGCCCATACACACACCTACGTACATACATTCATACATGAATACCTACATCGTACATGCCCTTCGCTACTAGCCTAAACACATGCTCGGTGTCAGTCTGGGCGGGTCTCCGTGTTAGCTGTCCCCGTTCCCGTTTGTCCCAACACATGTGTGGTTGCTGTTGTAGCTTTAGGTGCTTAAGCGCAGCTGCAGTCGGTTCCCATTTATCTATACTCGCTGTCACCAGCTTTCGGTGGCCTGAGTTGGGCTTTGCGCCGACCACCAACTTTTTGCGGCAAGTACTGTAACATGCCCCGCCGAGTGGATAACTACGCGAACTGGCTTTGCTGCCTAAACCACTACACCAATTATGCCGGCTAGAATGTTCTACCGATTGTGGTGATGGAAGCGAAAGCGAACACGATTCCGCCAACGATCGACCATGTTCTGTGAATGTCGCAGGACTTGAAGCAAGTCTGGAAAATTCTGAGCGCACGTTCTCTGTGAGATCCCCAGCTGTCTATTATGTTAGCTGTGCAGGAAATCGAATGCGAGGAGAAGTTTCGCTGAGAGTCAAGAGTCTCCTGTTCTTCGAAGTAATGAAAGGCCACTCCACCGACGGCTGCGTACATAAGCAAAGCAATCAGCAGGGCCAGATTTATAAACCAACGTTTCGCTTTCTAAAATAAATTAATATTTCCTAAACATACGATGTGTAGCATGCATGTGCTATGGCTTAGTGGGTTTACCTTACCCCCGAGCGAGTTAGGCAACGCGACCACGCAAACGCGTAGTATCGGCTTTTTAACCCTCAAAAACGCATTTAGTATTAAGTTATTCCAAGAATATAATATCGCGTAACAGTTTTAGAAGATAATTTATTGGTTTCTCTTGCTGTTTGACGATAGGTATGTTCGGTTTTATATTTAGTGTATTCAGAAGGCCGTTAAAAGTTATTGGATTGACTTTAAAACTGAACTTTGCACCTACCAGCAAGCCAGAGATTTTCTCGAAGAACAGAAGCATTTGCACTTTTAACGATGGCAATAAAGGTGCAGTAGACGCTTTTGGAAGTGGGTAGCCCGGGCCTGGCTCCGGAGGAAACCAGCGACTGCCATTTCCGAGTGGGCTAAATTGTCTCAGTCATAGAGACGGCGTTCAATTGGCGTAATTAAAACCGACTTTTCTATGGCAGCGCGCAATTACTGGCCACGCAAAGTACTCCTTCGCAGCCAGCTGTCACTCCAGTTTTTTGTTTATTGTCGGGGTGCCAGGAAATCGCTGAAAATCAGCTGTCTTTTTGGTCCAGAGAAAAAATTGTGCAGTTTAATGGTAATGCGTCTTGAAAGAAATCTAGCTACACAGTACAGTACAGTACAGTACAGTACAGTACAGTACAGTACAGTACAGTACAGTACAGTACAGTACAGTACAGTACAGTACAGTACAGTTTATTCTCTTTGACAGCCTCCATAATGGAAGCGTAGTTCATGGCAGAGAAATAAAATAACTTGTGATACTGTATGATGCGTTCGTTTGTAACATTCACTTCCTTGATCATTTTTTCTTTTCACCTAACTGGCTTGGGTTGTATTTCATAAAATTCTCTACTAACTCCTGTCTGTTGTCGATCTAAAACTGGTTGGACAAGAAAACTCAAGCTTATGCACTGCAAAAGATCCAGATAAACAACGTAAAACATTCAAGAACTGATTACTTTGTACAAATCGATAAAACGCATTGAAACCGTTCTCCGGAAGCTCAACTGGTAAGCTGTTCCATACCCTAGAGTTGGTTGGAAAGAAGGTGGCTGCAGTGGTGCCAATTATGGATGCCGCCAACCCAACCCTACCATCAGCCTATGACTCCTTCTACCACTCGTTCTAGTAACAGAGTCGACAATAGAGGTACGAACGACTACAGTACCTAAGCCCAAAGTAGAACTGGTAAACAAATTGCATTGACCGTTTGCGCAGCAACAAGCCAAACAGGCGAGAGTTGGAAGCCTGCGCGACTATTGGATGACTCAAGGAGCAGTTTGTATGAGTAGACAAAGTTGTTGCGGTGGAATTGAGAAAAAAGCTTTGAACGCTTTCCAACTCGGTCTGCCAATTTCAAGCGAGACGGAAACCAAATTTCGATCGCGTACTGAATTTGAGGTAGAACGACACTAGAATAGACACGTTCAAGCACTTCAAGGGACAAGCAGAACGACAGAGTCTGAACAAAGCACCTAGAGCTTTCTTAGTCTTACCGCACACTTTTTCCGTATGCTGAACAAAGGAGAGACGACGGTCCACAAGAACTCCAAGATACCTGTACACTTCAATTTGTTCAACGTCCAAGCCATCCAGGGAAAGCGAGAATGGTAGTTTGGGAGGACTAGGATGAAGACCAAAAATTCCTCGTATTTGGTCTTGGTTTGTGAGAGGGTTTACGACTTTTGATAGTGAGAGAAAAAGTGTTTATATCATCCTGAAGGGCTAGGACATCGAACGGCTTACTTATAGGTCAGCCAAGGCAAGAGTCATCAGCATAAAGATATAACGCAGTACCATCCATCCAGACATGGGCAAAGGGGGGGGGCTGAGGGGGGGGGGTTGGCCCCCCATCAGGCTCTGATCTACCCCCCATCAGCCGGCCGCTGCCCCCCATCAGGAATTTTTGGGAAGAATTTTGTATAGAATATTATGATAAAAATATGCCTGGAATAGGCGTAAATGAGCTCAGAATAGCTAATTTTAACTTATTTTAATGAAAAATAAGCCAAAAACCCTGATTTTTGCCAAAAATCGGACTTTTTGGCTTACCACCCCCTCAGCCCCCCCCCCATCAGGCGCTCCTACCCCCCCCCCTCAGCCCCCCATCAGGAATTGAAAATTCTACCCCCATCAGCCGAAATGCTAGCCCATGTCTGCATCTATCAGTATAATTTTGCTTAGCCACAGAGTCTGTGTTAGTTAGAAACAGGTCAGGGCCCAGACAACTACCCTCAGGCACCCCACTAACGACCGAATGTCCAACAGGCCCCGGGCTTGAACCTGGACCACAGAGTGACTGTTCTGGTAGTCCAGAGTAGCAAGAAAATTGCCCAGCTCATCAGCAAACCAGGCGCTTGGCAAGAGATTCGGGCTGCGGTAGACACACACACACAACGTGTATGTCTCTAGTGGCGGTGTTCAGTTTGACAGCCACCATCTACTGTTGCATGCGTATACGCATTACGCATATCATTACGCAAAGTACGCATTGCATTTCAGAATGCGTATACGCATACGCATACGCATACGCATTTGAATTTCATTACGCAATATTATTACGCATTCTGCCAAAAGTTTGCGTATTTTTGCGTAATGCGTATTGGGTCTGAAAATAGCTGCCTTTTCGAATGTCTTGCAAAAAAATTAGTTCAAGTTGTTACCAAGTGGTCATTCTTCATATTTTAGTGTGAAGTGAGGGTACCAGAATTTTCTGAGGTAATTTGAAGCTTTAACTAAGCTGTGCTTGCTAATATTTAAAAAAGACGCTAAGTTTTAAGAGGAAAGGAAACGTGTAACAAATCATTGAATTTAGAGTTTCTAGGGTTTTGCCTGACACCATTCGTGTTGTTGTATGCTCAGGGTATCTGTTTGCGCTTCCACTGTGCGCTTATTGTTTGAATTAGAGTGTAAACTGGTATTGGGTATTGGGGTTTTTGTCCCCTAATACCCAATACCTGTCAAAATCGAAAAAAATCGATGTTGACCTTAAAAATTAATCTATCTTAAATTAATCTTAAAGAAATCGAAAAGATTGTTCCATAATTAGGTTTAGGAAGCTGTTTTTGCCTTAATCAACTAAAAGTTAGTAGAATTTCTTAGTGTCCCGCTAATTTCCGTGTTCTTATCTAACATAAAAATCGTGCGATTTCTAACGATACAGAATGTACCAGTACCGTACATTTATGTACCAAGGGCTATGGGGTGGTACAGCCTTTCCGGCCAGCCAAGTTAGGAAAATAATTCGTTGAAAACAAGAATAATTGAACTAGACATTATTGAGTATTAAAACTGTTAATTTCTGCTAATTTTACACTCAGAATGGCTTTTAAACGCTTTCTACAAGGCTATTTTTTAAAAAAATTCTCGCCCTGGTTGGGCAGCAGCCCAACCAGGTCTCTTCAATATTTTAATCCCAGTGCAGAAGATCGTGCTTGCACCACTGGAATCTACCTGTTCACTGAAATGCAATTTTTGGCTCAGCTATGCAAGTATTGGGTATTGGGGTATTGTGGGTCGCATGTATTTGTATTGGGTGGTTGGGGTATTGGGTTTTTCAGGTATTGTTCGCACTCTAGTTTGAATGCCACTGGACTTCTTCTGGAATTGAACATTCGACTAAATTGTTTGCAGGAAACCGCATATCTCTTGCCTGTTGAAAACATCCGTACTGTACATACAATAGTGCAATTTTCTTGAGGGCAGAAATTTATCATCAAGCCTCAAGTATGTCTCAAAAACCTGGATTATAAAGTTGGATACCTAAACAGCATACTGTATAGCTAAAAAAGCTGTTCAATGAAATTTCTGAATGTTTCTGAGATTACGCATTACGCATACGCAATACGCAAAATACGCATTAGTTTTTGCAATGCGTATACGCAAAATACGCATTAGTTTTTGCAATGCGTATACGCAAACTCATACGCATTTGTAATTGGAATGCGTATACGCATACGCATACGCATGCGCATTTGAAAAATCCGGTATTAAACAACAGTACCACCATCTCTTGAGAGTTCGGGTTGACAGTCTAAATAGTTGCATGCAGACACTTTCTGGCAGTGTTGTGCCGAACGAAAATGTTTGGAATTTAGTTAGTAAAAGTTAGTTAAAACTTTTCAAATTTGAATTTAGTAGGTAAAAGTTAGTAACTAAATTCGCTCTCGGAGTTTAGTAAGTTACTGAAAAATTATCGAGTTACTTAGTTACGAGTTTAGTTAAAATAAACTAGCAGAAATAAGGTCATTAATGATTTTAACCGATTTGTTTTAGCTCTGTGAACCTCCGATCCGATCCGATATATTGGGGGGGCCTGTACGGCCCTATGATCAGACCAACATGTCCATTTCATTTCCCCAACTCTGTGAACCTCATTACGTTCAAAATATTCACAAAATAACAGTATTTATCATTATTTTCAATAAAAATTTCGAAATATGACCGTTAGTTTATCAAAAAACTCCATACCTGGGGCCAATCTCTCACCTCACAAAATTTTGTAAAATCATTTGTTTTGTAGACAATCTTGTCAAATCTTGCAAAACCCGCTCTCTCACCTTACAAAGTTTGTCAGAAGAATTACAAACATTTTCTGACAAATACAAACGATTTTATCAAGGTGAGAGAGCGGTTTTACAAAACTCACTCTCTCACCTTACAAAGATTTGAAATAATCTGACAAAGTTTGTAAGAATGTTATTACGCGATTTTGCGTGATACAGTCGTGTGGGAAATGGTGTTAAGTGACAGTTGTGACGAGAATTCGCCTCCGCTGAAGAAGAAAGAGGGTGTATAGGCTATGTAATAACTGTACATTCGACGGGCTGAACGCTACATGCCGGTTTCGCTTGAACGCCCACGTAATTGGGTGGCTACTGGAACAACCTTCATTCAAGAATAAAGTGGAGCCGTTTAGCCGCAAAATCTCGTTCTCCTAACGACCGGAGGCTGATTTGCTTGCGGTTACTTGTTATGAGCGATTCCTGCAGACTTGTCAGCGATGCCTTCCGTCCTGTCTGGCGCGACGTACATAATGAAACTGTTGGCCTAATGAAGGAAGAGCCGTTTGAAGAGACTGTCTGGTTTCCGATCCGACCGGAGCTGAACCAACAAATTATGGGACAGTTCCACAAGCTTGATTCACTTCCAAATGTGTGCGGTCAGACATGGGCATTTTGGCTATGGGGTGTATAAAGAAATCCTGAAGGGGATGGGGGTAGGGCCAGCTGAGGGGAGTGGTCAGTAAGAAGGGCCGATTTTTGGCTAAGTAAAGGTTTGTTGGCTTATTTTTCGTTAGGCTAGAGTAAGCTATTTTAAGCTCATTTACACCTATTCACATTCATTTATGCCTACTTTTATTTTATTTTTATGCAAAAATCTACCAAAAATTTATGGGGGCGTAAAGAAAGTGGGCCTGAGGGGATAGGTCATGGTCATGGTCGCCCCTCAGCCTTCCCTTTTGCCCATATCTGTGTGCGGTGCTGTTGCTAACTCGAAAGCTTGTGTTAGGGGCCTTGCCTTCCATAAACGACGTCGTTCCAAAATCCCGATTTTTCGGACCCCCTCCCCCAAAATCGCCTTGCGTCGTTTCTTGGGGTCCCCCTCCCCCTACGGCGACGTCGTTTTCGGTTTACCCCCCCCCCCCCCGATAAAAGAGCAGTACATACAGTACTGTAACGTTTTCTTGTGCAATCAGTTGAATAAATCCCTACAAAAAATCTGGAAAGCTTTTCTGTATGTAGAAACATTTGACAGAATGTGCATAAAACGAAAATAATGCAATTCAAGTATCCTAAAATTCCGAAAAAAGCGACGTCTTTTTTTACTAAAACCCTCCCCCTCCTTGGTGCGTACCGTTGTTAAGTAAATTAAAATTAAAATTAAATTAAATTCGAAAATAAATTACTTCTGAAGAGTAAATTAAGTGGCAAGTAAATTAAAATAAAATTAAATCTCAGACGAAAATGGCGAAGCAAGTAAAAAGTAAATTAAATTAGATCGAAAAGCGTGAAAAATTTACTTTCAATTTACCTCTAATTTACTTGTAATTTGCTTCAGTGACTATTCGATCTGTGGTAGTCTTGGCTGTCGTATGTTACTTTTGTGTGTTTTGTGCCTTTCTTGTCTGTCTATTAAAACCACAGAATGTACATATGCTCTCATTGTTGGGAATGGAAACCCAGCTGCAATGCAGCAGATCATTCAACAATTGGAAAATTGGACGGGGTTTGGGAAAGTCGTCTCGGGGGGTCCCCATCCGGTGGGTCTGGCCTAAGTCGGGTGGGGGCAGAATGCACTAATGCGTGAAAACCCCTTTGTTTCATCAAATCCCGGTCTGTCCATAAGTTACAGCGTTAGCCAAAGCTTTACATCTGTTGCCTGTTGCTTTGCTCCGAGAAAAAATAATTATAATGCATTTCTGAACAACTGATTTTACCAAAAACATGAAGCTTAACAAAAGGATGGAGTTAGATTCATAGTGCCATCAGTTTACTAAATCCATACTCAGATATTTGGTGATTTTGTGGTATTTTCGGCAATTTTTTGCATAGAAAAGTAAATTAGAATTTAATTAGAAGTTGAAAGTAAATTAAAATCAAATTAAATTGTTGGTAAATCAGTCAAAGTAAATTAAAAAGTAAGTAAATTATTTTGTGGAGGTGCAAGTAAATTAAAAAGTAAGTAAATTGCTAAACTAATTTACTTGACAACGGTATTGGTGCGTCGTCTATCGTCGTATTTCAGCCGACCCCCTCCCCCTCTGGAACGCCGTCGTTTATGGACGGACCCTTACTGTGTATTTATTTTCTTGTTCCGCCACCGGTTAGTTATTTGTGTCTACTGTACATACTGTACAGAAATTGTTTGATTTCTTCCCTTACATACTACACTAGCAAGTAACCAACAACACCGCATATTTTTTTATTGGTATTCAACTTATATCACATTAACATAACGATTGGCCCCGATCGGAGCCAGAATCACAACACATATGTACACACAATAGCTATTCTACCGAAACATACAGTTTATACAACAAATACATATAGACTAAAGGGCATG